>ML106726.1:48469-155662 GCA_003697995.1 Taxidea taxus jeffersonii
AAAAAAAAAAAATGTTGAGCTTACTGTTAGTTGGAATATCAGTTGAAAAACATCACTACTGCCAAATCCCCATTTGTACAGTAACCCTTCATAAACTTAAAGTTCATTGTCGAGTCTTTTGTGAGCCTGTTATAAAACCCAACCCTTACATTGCCTCATTTGTCAGGGGTTTTTAAAGAAAAGAATTCTTTTAAAACACTTAGTATATGACTAGTGTCTTACCCTGCTTTAAGACAGGACCTTATTTTCACTCCAGCAAGGCAGAACCTAAAACATTAATAACAATTCTAACTATGGAAGATATAGATCAAAGCCAGAGGAAAAGAAAACATATATTACTTCCTTCTACTAAATGAAGGTTAATCTTTCTTCAAAGAACTTTAAGTTTAAAATAGCTGTTATACAGCCAATCAACTTGCAAGGTGACTGGAGACAGAGGAAACTTGACCTCTAATAGGAAGTATTTAAAATTGGAAAGAAGGTTCTGGAGCAAACTTTTCTAGGCCAGGGACTGAGTCTTACTCCTTCATGATTCTCAGGCATCAGGCATGCCTGGCACCAAGAAATGGTTAGAAATCTTAAGCTGAATTGAAGTAACATTTGTCAGCTCAGTAAAAATTGTAACAGGAGTACTTTAAATAGAAAAACAGAAAAGATAGGGGGCCTGGGTGGCTCAATGGGTTAAGCCTCTGCCTTTGGCTCAGGTCATGATCTCAGGATTCTGGGATTGAGCCCTGCATCAGGCTCTGTGCTCGGGGGTGAGCCTGCTTTTCCCTCTCTGCCTACTTGTGATCTCTGTCTGTCAAATGAATAAAATAAAAATAAATAAATAATTTATAATAATTAAAAATATATATTAATTATATATTAGAAATATATAATATGCATAATATATTATATATAAATAACATTAATTAATATATAATAATAATAAATAAAATCTTAAATATAAATATAAATTAAAACCTAATAATATTAATATTATACTAATTATTTTCAAAGTGGTCCTACTATTTCCTTAAGATGCATGTTGCCCTTTTAAAGCAAGAATAACACGTTATTTCTTTTTCTGCTTTTGAAACAATATTTCAAAGGTCATTAGTTCAGGGTCATAAACTACTGTCTTTTCCCTGGATCCAATTAAAAGTATTCAGTAAGGGGACTGCCTGGGTGGCTCAGTTGGTTGAGTATCTCTCACTCTCGGTTTCCCTCAGGTCATATCTCAGGGTGGTGAGATCGAGCCCCACCTGGGGCTCACACACAGCAGGGAGTCTGCTGGATATTCTCTCCCTTCCTCTCTCTCTCCCTTCTTCTCTGTCCCTACCACTGCTCATGCACATGCATGCTCTCTCTCTCTCTAAAATAAATAAATCAGTCAAATCTTAAAAAAAAAAAAAAGACTCAGGGCATGTATTGCATTGAGCACTGGATGTGCTGCATAAACAATGAATTTTGGAGCACTGAAAAAAAATTTAAAAAACACTCAGGAGATTTACACAAAAGTTGATCTGTCTATGTGGGATAGATTCATTCCCACTCACTTCTGCCTTCAGTAGACAGGCCCATTCCACCGCATTTAATGCAGAGGCTGCCATTGCCTTTCATGGCTGACATTCATTCCTACACATGTAGCAAAACAGAAGTATCCTAAATGTGTGAAGGAAACTTAATTCAGGCATAACAATAACTGGAATACCTCAAAGTCTTCTGTCTTGCAACTCGGTTAAGAAGGCTAATAACTACCACATGGGATTTCGGTACAGAGCATGTAAAATAATGAATACATCACTCAATCTGTGCCTCAGACCATGAGAGTAGGCACGAAATTAATGTTATTAGTGGTTGTAGGAACAATCGTAGTAAACAGAATAGGTCCATCTATCAGGCAGGCTTGAGTTCAAATCCCAGTCCAGCCATTTTATAGCTGTAATTTGGGTCATGTTGTTCAATCTCTCTGAGCCTCAGCTTTTCTGTTTACAAAACCTGGACACTTACAGCACCTATCTCAAAGCACTTTTGAGAGGAATGAACTTGATAATCCACTTAAAGAATTTGGCACAATGTATGTTTTTTGGTATGTGTTCTACAAACTATTATTTTTGCCATCATTATTATTAATAACAATTCATTAATTAATTTTGTATTTTCTCTATGCAAAAATGCTAAATAAATTAAATATCTAGAAAATGAATCTCAAGTCTTTAACCCAAAGAAATAATTAAATATAGTAATTACAGATGGAGATAGGGGTTTGTATATTGGGGATCAGTTGGAGCTTTCTTAGGATATAGATCCTTCTTTTTCCTAAGACCTTGATACATCTTAGAAAGGTGGTGGAAATAAGTGTAAGAACTTCAAAAATACCCACTTTTGGTTAGGATATGCTCCCCTTTTCATTTTGACAATCACTTATTTATAAGAATTCTAATTAGAAAAAAAATTCTAGTTAGCTTATTTTTAAGAATTCCATTAATTTTCACTTTTTATTTTTAAGAATTTTAACTAGATACAGAAAGTGAGGAAAGTTCTTTAAAATGGTAATTAAAATAGACAAAAAACAAAAAAATAGAAAAGATTTTAGAGGATATGTATTTATTGTTTCATTTTGAAGATGAGGGCACTGAGATGAAGACTTGCCTGGGGTTGTCCACAACAGTAGGCATGGGGCTCAGGCTAGGTTTCATTATTCCTTTACAAACCACTCTTGTTACAGCTCGACAGAAATTAAGTCAAGGTGCTGATTAGCCAAGTCTGAGTCTCTGTGAGCCAGAGAAATGGAAGTATTTCACTGTAGACCACAATTGAGTTCTTGAGTGCATGAAAATCCTTTCACATTCTGCTTGGTATGATCTTTGGTGCATAATATGTCATAGCCATGCATTGATTTTGTCAATTTCGTGTGAAGAAAATTGATTTAATTAATTATTGAACGAACCAGTGTTTCCTTGTAACCCCATGAAAGCAGCCCAAGACATACACCTACTTTTCTTCCTTCAACTGGAACTCTTTTGTATGACCAGTGATGAGACTTGGCTCCACAGCCCTCAAAAGCTCTTAAGGTTTTCCCATCATACATTTCATCTCTAGAGAGCCCAGACATTTTATGAAGTCATTCACATTATTCCTCAGAGATTAAGAACTGATTAATACAGGACATTAATGACATTTTAAGATCCCAGGCTCCACTTTATCCTAAGATTGTGAAACGCTACTATTCAATGACAATCGCCTCATTCTCGGAGATTTTCCTTTTGTGATAGAGAGATGGCCGCAACAGCCTCAGACCATGCATTCCCTCTTAAAATGCAGAACAAAAAAACAAATCAGCTTTTTTCCAAAAGTTGTGAGAAATATTTCAATGGTATCTCTAAACCAATCACTATGGACAGAAGAATATGAGGCTTTGTGTGGCCAAACACCATTTGGCTCAGGCACCATTCCTAGGGTGAGGTTGAAGACAATTCCACCGGAATCATATATAGTGAGGGTGGCAAGTGATGGATCCCCAACTAACCCACTGGGGTTGGACTGGATTCTAATCTAATAATTGTCTGATACTTGGAGGGAAATCTCCGAGTCATGGGATGATAGGATAATAAGATTGAGACCCTTTAGTCAGGAAAGATGGAACCAAATGGAACTTGTTAAAACTATTAACATTTTACACAAATGAACACCAGATCCTTAAGTATTATAATAAGAATACCACTTTTGAAATTTTGAAAGTTGTTTTAGTAGCGAGAGGTGCTACTTTATGCAGTAGGCAATATTTTCATGGGATTCATGGGATTATCACCAAGGGGCTGCATATCTGAAAAATATCATTAAGTCAAAGAATTTGGTGGAAGGGGAAGCCTAAATTAGTAATGCAGAAAGGGATAACACACCCCAAATTTCTGTACCTCCTTTTGAAAACTGAGCTAAATGATCCTCTAGAGTAATCTGTTCTCCTGAGACCTGGATAGTCCCCCCAAGTTTAACAATCCTAGTTCAACTCAATAAGCTAAACAGAAATGGTTTTACATTCAGTCTTAAGTCCCTGAAAAAGTCTAAGCAGGAAACAAAGCAGAAAACAGAAAGCACAAAGCCAGGCTCTAAAGAAAAAGAACATGCTTTCTCCTGCTTCATTTTTCAATCCATTAGAGAAAAGGAGACACAGCTGTAATCCGCATAAGTGAATCAAGAGAGTAAGAAAAAAAAGTGTTTTAAAACTCAGAAATTTTGCTTGAGACCAAAAACAAACCAAATAAACAAATGTTATATGTGCAAACTAAACATTTATCTTGAAATTTTGTTTTCTGTTTCTAATTTTGTCCTTAAATTATAACTAACATATAAAATAAATATTGAATTATATGATTACATAGCATATAGAATATATGGTCATGCATAGCCTAATAGTTAATCACTAAGTACTCGATGAACAAGGGCATTTTTGCTTTCTTTTTCTCCTACCTCCTGAAACAAAGGTCTGATAAATTCCTGATTCATACCCTGGAGCTTATTTCATCAAAAAAGGTAGAAATTCTTAAGAATGTAAATGTGTCCTTGGAGCAGCCTTTCATTCCCTTTTCTTTTTTTCCTGTGGTATCATTGTGCTTTCCTGGTGATTTAGCCACTGAGAAATGATGAAAAGAATGATCTGTTTCAATGATTTGTGGCTTATTATAGGCACTGGGGACAAAGTTGAAATGAAAGGTCACAAGGAGATTTGATTGTTCTTCTTGTTCTGTCACAGATAGGAATAAAGGCATACCTTGGGAAGGAAGCTTTGTAGAAACAGATCTCCTTGCTGTACATTATGCAAGACCATAGATCCTGTACTTTACAGAAAATAAATGTCTTTAGAGATATCAGGTATGGTTCCAAATTATGCCAAAATAATTTGAAATAAAATCTTTAAAGAAAATGTGAACATTACTTTTCTAGAAGTTTGGGATCTATGAACCCAAGATTATATATATTTCTAAATGGGTTTGGGGTCAGAGTGGGCAGTTGCTTAATTTATTCCTTAGCTATGCCCATTGACATGATCGGAAGTGTGACCATATGTGTAAAATCATATACCTATTTGCTAACTCAGTGAACAGCTGGTTATGGGACTCAATCTGTGTGTCAGAAATATAACACTGAATAGGACAAAGACTTTGCCTGGTGGGAAGTATCCTGGGAAGACAGAAAGTAAATAAAAATATTTAAATTGTGATTGTAATGAGTGACACAAAAGGAAAGCATGATAGAAGTGTCCAGTGAGGATACCAAAAGTTAGGTAGGTGGAGATGGTCAGGTACAGGACGAGAGGCAAGAAGAGACAAAGGACATCTCTGTCCTGCATGTCTGAAGTTTCTGAGATGGAAAGGAGCTTGAAGTGTTCACTGAGCTAAAAGGAGACCACAGGAAGAAGGCAGGTGTGAATGAGGGCTGAAACTAGAGAGGAGAGTAGAGGCAGAGCACATAGCGTCTTGAAGGCGTAAGAATCTGAAGCTTTGGGGGGACGACTGGGTGGCTCAGTGGGTTAAGCCTCTGCCTTCAGCTCAGGTCATGATCTCAGGATTCTGGGATCAAGCCCCACATTGGGCTCTCTGCTCAGCAGGGAGCCTGCTTCCTCCCCTCTCTCTGTCTGCCTCTCTGCCTGCCTGTGATCTCTCTCTCTCTCTCTCTCTCTGTGTCAAATAAATAAATAAAATCTTTAAAAAAAAAAAAAGAATCTGAAGCTTTGAAAGCAGCGGAAATTCATGGGAGAGGTTTTTTTGTTTGTTTGTTTTAAAGCTTGTCATTGTCTTATTTTTGTTTTATTTTGAAAGATCCCCTTTTCTAGACCTTAGGGAATCAACCAGAGAGGTATAAGCACAGAGATGGGGAGACTACTTATGTTTGTTTTGTGGTCCAGAAAGCAGGTGATAGTAACTTTGTCCACCAGAGATGGCAAAGCTGGTAGAAATAGAAGGATTTGTAAAGTATTTAGGAGCCAGAATCAATAACAGAATGGGTAAAGTGAGTGAACGTGAGTCCCATGTTTCTAGACTGGGTGGAGGCAGGGAGGACAGTCCCTGGCATTGGGACCTCCCATGGCCAGAGGATGTTTGAGGAGAGATTAACTTCAGTTCTGGAAATGTTTGTGTCATATGCAAGCAGAGACAAGGAGTTGACAGTTAGTTGCTTGGGTCTGGAATAGAGCGGAAAAGTCAAAACTAGGTCTCTTCGCAAGTTTTTGTACTTAACACTTTCAGAGGCTTCCTAGTTCCCAGTCCCTATCTAAGCATTTCATAAACACTAAACTGTTTTAATCTTCCTTACAACCCTCTGAGGCAATTACAGCTGTTAACCCTCTTTTACCAGGATTGTTAAAGTTGCCCGGGTAGGGGATACAGAGTCTGGATTCCAATCCAGGCCGCCCGGCTCCGGAATCCACATTTCTAACCATGTGGCTGCAGGTCTAAGCCCAAGAATAGGATGGAGGGTGAGGCCATAGAGCACTAAGAGGAGAGAAGGAAGCTCCAAGGAGCTTACACCATTAAAGGTCAGGAGAGGAGAGTGAGTGGGCAAAGGAGACAGGTGACTTACACAAATCCATTAAACCCATTTGTCCCAATATGGTCTCCAAACAAGGCCTCATACACTGAAGTCAGCAGAGCCCAGGTGACATTCATCTCCATTAGCCTGGACACCCTCACCACTGGATACAAAGTCTCAGGGATTTACCCTCCTTGAAAATCCAGGACAGAGCTACCATGCCACTTTCGCAGCTCTGTACCATTGCTGTTCCTCCAAGGCTGACTCTTTTGCCAATAACTTGACTTGTATTATTTTTAGTGAAATATCATGTAGCAAGCTGCTCCTAAAATATTTCCAGTCTGGAGTGCTGGCAAGAAAAAAAAAATCAGAAAAGAAGAAAGCTGGGAGTGGAGGGCAAGAGTGGGAAAAGAAATGGAATAATGAAAGGTGGAGGGCAGACCATACCCAAAAACTGTGGCAGACAGAACATAATCTTTTAAGTGAGAAGGCTGGAAATTCATCAACATGTTCTGATTGATCTTAATCTCAGGGAACTGCCACCCACTCCTGCCTGTATCTTTCCTAATTAAGCAATTACCCAGTTCCTCTGTAGTGAGGTTGTTAGTTGGTTTCCACTGGCTGTCTTAATTTCCCAGTGCCTTGGTGCCAGGAAGCCTTGGAGAGTCCTATCTAAGAGCCCAGGCTGTGGATTTGAACCAGCACAGGGTGAGTTCAGGCTCCGTGTTAAATATAGGATTTAGGAAGGTACTAATCTGTGGTCTCAGTTTCCTCATCTGAGAAATGGAGATGATGATAAAACCTACTTCACTGGGTTCTTATGAAACATTTGAAATAGTACCTGGCCCATAGAATAGTATATACTCAAGAAGCATTCATTAATCTTATCTTTATTATTATTAGAAAGGTTGGTGCTCTTTAAATACTTTTAGCAACATAATATACAGTGATATTTGCAAGAGCACCAACATACCAGATTAATAGTAAATCGTGGTCACAGCCATTAAAAGAGGATTTTGAAACTTAATTTGAGTATTACTAATTGTATTACTCTTAACTACCATTTGTATCTGGCAGCATTCAGAGAAGCAGAATGCTTCTGTGGAGGGTGGGGGGATAGAGTGTGAGCGAGTGCAGTTTGTACTAGAGATTAGACTTTATACCACTGTGGAATCTTGTTCAGCTGTTTCTAAGTCCATTGTCTTCCTGACACTGGAGCCTGAAGCCATGGAGCAGGCCCTCAGGAAGAGAAGACAGATGTAGAATCAAGGAGAACAAGGACAGACTGGAACCCACAAATAGGAACTGGAGCCCATAAGGATGGGCTGAGACCTATACCAGTTCATGTTATCTCTGACCTTAATTATTTGGCTGTCCTGCAGAAATGGGGACCCTTAGTCAAGGAACTAAACACACAAATGGTCCAAGAGTCAGAGATGCTAAAGAAGGCTCTGGAAGAAGGAAGGCAGTTGTAGGCCCATCTGCTACCTCACACCAATGATATGAGCTAGCAGATAGACAACAATGTAAACTACAGAATGATGGTTGCATCGCTTTGCCTTCTAAATGTCTCACTAAAATCTCATTTGCAGTCCATCCCACAGGGAAGTGCACAGGAAAGGGAATTCTGGGAAATATATTTCAGCCCTGACAATTGTTGACACATTAGGAAACCACCCAGTTGTTACTGTCATAGATATTTACTGAACAGATATGTGCTCAGCACCAAGCAAACTGCTTTACTTTCCTTATTTCTTCATTTTCACTCCCAACCTCCTAAGTCTAGCTATCACAGTTGAGGAAACTGAGGAAAATAATTCTTCTTGTGTAACTTGGCCACAGTCAGATGAGATTTATTTATTTATTTATTTATTTATTTATTTTTAAAGATTTTATTTATTTATTTGATAGACAGAGATCACAAGTAGGCAGAGAGGCAGAGAGAGAGAGGAGGAAGCAGGCTGTCCGCAGAGCAGAGAGCCCAATGCGGGGCTCGATCCCAGGACCCTGGGATCATGACCTGAGCCGAAGGCAGTGGCTTTAACCCACTGAGCGCCCTGAGATTTATTTATAAGTGATGAAACACACAGCTAAGTTTTGGAGTTGGCATCTGCATTAACCAGATTTTCTATGTCATTAGAATTCCTCTCCAAAACAGTTTAACTAACGACTGCTACAGATAATCATCACATAGTTCCTATCCCTGCTCTTGTTAAAAATAATAAGGCAAGACAGGCCCAAGGCACTGATGTACCTCATGATAACACTCTTGGAATCCTAATGAAAGCACATAATTTTCAGGTACTGTTTACATACAAATATTATTCTCTTAGAAAAATTAAGTAGATGTCAACACTAAGTGGAATTAATCCTTAGGCTCAATTTATTTCATTTTGAAAGCTAGAAATTTATTTTAGTTACATTCTAAATGTAAACCATAGCTAGTATACCATTATCTTGTATGTGGGCATGCAACGTGCATCAGTTCACACTGAATTTAGTAAGAATTGAAATGGAAGTCTTCATTGTCGTTTAACCAAGAGTAATCAGTATCTGCAGATCCCTGCAGGCAAGCATGGGATCCCACCCGCACAAGCAAAATCCCAATTTACTTATTAAAAGCTGGTTATAAAGAAAAGAGAGGGTAACAGCTAAGTGAGGTACAGATCCTCCGTAGGTAGCTATAAACTCTGGACATAGGTAAAAAAAGTAGCTAGCTAAAGTCACTAGAGACTGCAGTGAGGCAAACAGATTCTTTTTTTTTTTTTAAAGATTTATTTATTTACTTATTTATTTTAGAGAGCAAGAGCTCGGGGGAGGGGCAGAGGGAGAGGGAGAAAGAGAATCTCCAGCAGATTCCCCCCTGAACAAGGAGCCTGATATAGGGGCTTGATGTGGGTTTCCATCTCATGACCTTGAAATCGTGACCTGAGCTAAAACCAGAGTCAGATGCTTAACCAACTGAGCCATGCAGGTGCCCCAAAGCGACCAGATTCTTACAGGAGCTCCATGATCATAGGAATGAAGTAAGTAAGAGTTTCCAAGATTGTCCTCAGCCTGGGACCAGGTATAGTCAGCAGGGATTCAGTGACCATAGGGGCACTGGTGGAAAACTGTAGTCTTCTTGTCCTGGGGACTCAAAAGTCCTAATATGAGGAAACTCGTCACCAAAGAGATTGGGGAAGCCCTGTAAGGAAAGTGGTCAGAGAAGGCTCACCAAATTCTGTCTGCTGTTACTCTCAGTCACTCTTAAACCATTCATGTGCAGAACAGACTTAAAACAGCTCTGCCAGGACAAAAGGTATGAACTGATTTAGACCTGCTACTCTGAGTTTTCAGTTCCAGTACGAACCAAGAAACTTTCAGGTTAGGGCTCTCTGCTCAGTGGGGAACCTGTTCCTCCTCTCTCTGCCTGCCTCTCTGCCTGTTTGTGATCTGTCAAATAAATAAACAAAATTAAAAAAAAAAGGAACAATATTTAGGGCCTCCCTAATATTGAGAGGCTGAGTCAGTTAACTGTCAATTAACTGTCTGCCTTTGGCTCAGGTTATGATCCCAGGGTTCTGGGATCGAGCCCCACATCGGGCTTCCTGCTCAGTGAGAAGTCTGCTTCTCCCTTTCCCTCCCTCTCTCTCTCTGCCCCTCCCCACCACTTGTTCTCTCTCTCTCAAATAAATAAATAAAATCTTTTTCTAAAGCAATCATTTATTGGTACTTTTTGTAGTGGTAGATAGTTCTAGGAGGTTAGCTTAAGAAAGAGAATGACTAACAATTTCCATATAACAAACTATGTAGAGCAAACCAAGTGCAAGGAAGATGGAAGAAACACTCTAGGTTGACCTTGAAGCCAAGCTTTGGAAATGTGATCTAAGTGTGGAATTTAAATAAATCCTACACTTCATGGGCTCCCTCATGTTCTTCCTCCTGCATAAGGTCTTACTTTTCTGATTCCTGCATACAGACTAATAATCACCTCTGAAATCCTTGCTGTTTCTTTCTTTTTTTTTAAGTTTTATATATTAGAGAGAGAGAGAGCTGGGGGGAGAGGCAAAGGGAGAGGGTGAGGGTGAGAATCTCAAGCAGACTCCTCACTGAGCACAGAGCCTGATGTGGGGCTCTATCTCACGATCCAGAGATCATGACCTGAGCCTGATGCCTATACAACTGAGCCACCCAGGCTCCCCAAATCCTTACTATTTCTGATCATTTATGCAGCATGACTCTGATAACATCGTATAATAAAATTACTTTTGGCAAGTATCACCTCAAGTTGTGTTGGAGTTAACAAGAAATCGTGATGTGATCACAATGATCAATTGCGATGTCTGTCATAGGCAGGAGACCATGTCATGTATACTCCACATCCTCCTTTTTGAGCCCTTGTAAGTGATTTACAGATGTTGTCTTATTGAACCCTGATAATAACCCTCTGAAGTAGATATTATTTTTTCCATTTTGTGGATGAGAAAGCTGAGTTTCTGAGATGTTGTATAAGTTACTCAGAGTCCCTTCTGCCTCATTGTAAATGATGGAATTAGGCTTCAACACCTGAACTTTTCCCACTATACCACTGTGATTCTCTTTATAACACTACCTCCTACCTACTCAGTTCCTGGCAAGTGCTTAGCACAAAATAGGTTCTAGGTAAACAATTTTATGGACTTAATAAATAGATAACATGTGAACTTGACACATAGCAACCTCAAATAAGGAGGTTATTTTTTAGACAGCTGTGAAGCTGAGGGCAAGTCTGAATCACAATAACAGAATTTTTAAAAAATTATTTCTATTAACATATAATGCATTATTTGCCCCAGGGGTACATGTCTGTGATCACCAGGCTTACACATTTCACAGAACTTACCATAGCACATACCCTCCCCAATGTCTATAACCCAACCATCCTATCCCTTCCTCTCTACCTCCAGAAACCCTCAGTTTGAATAACAGAATTTTTTAACTAGAAGCCATATTTGAAAATAAAGTGTTATCATGTCTAAGGTGCACAGAGGATTATGGCCTGATAAACATGTCTTCAGGTGATTAACAGAAGTATCATTTTCAGTAAACACAAGACAACAATGTTAAAATCCAAATGATAATTAATCTGTAATTTTTTATGGCAGAAATTGTCATCAAATGAAATATTAACCATATTACCTTGTGCTTAAAATTCTTAATTGAGTTCTCATGCATACCAAAGACCATTGCAGAGCCCTAAATTTTCTTCATCATCTGAACGATATCTTTATCTTTAGCCCCACCTCTACCTTCGCTCATCTGACTAATTTCATCTCAGTCACACCAAGTTACTTAAAGCATTCATATAACATGTACCTTTACATCTTTTCTCTCTTCTTTTTTTAAAAAATATTTTATTTATTTACTTAACAGAAAGTGAGAGAGCACAAGCAGGAGGAGCAGCAGGCAGAGGGAGAGGGAGAAACAGACTCCTTGCTGAGCAGGGAGCCCAAAGCAGTCTCGACCCCAGGACTCTGGGATCATGACGGAGCAGAAGGCAGATGCTTAACCGACTGAGCCAGCCAGGCGCCCCTCCTCACTCCTCTTTTTTTTACAGTATTCTTTCTCCCTGAACTGCCCATTACTCTCCTCTATTCTTTAACATTAAAGTGTTGCCTCTTTTTGCAGCTCTTCTCTGATCTCCGGAACCTAAATGTCCCTTGTTCTTGCTCAGAGTAGAAGCCTGGATTCATCAGAGCATGTTCTTCATTTTAATTGTTGATTGAACTTTCATTCTCTCCGACCCGACCAAAAGCCTTTGAAGACACAGATCACATCTTATTTTATAACCGTATCACCCAGGAGAGTGTCTGGCACACAGCAGGAGCCTAATAGTTATTTTTTGAATGAATGAATGTCAGTTCTATTCCTAGATGATATATGGGTATAAAGGAGATAGGAAGTAAAAGGTCACCTGTTTGTCATGGGGGTGGGGGAGGAGGCAGGGTTTTTTGGAGATATAGTAGTTTATCTCCAAGTTTCTATAAGTCTTGTAGGGACTGCAGTTAGTATTCATCAGATTTCCCAGTCTTCCTTGCAATTTGGTTGGTC
Source organism: Taxidea taxus jeffersonii (assembly GCA_003697995.1). Taxonomy (NCBI): domain Eukaryota; kingdom Metazoa; phylum Chordata; class Mammalia; order Carnivora; family Mustelidae; genus Taxidea; species Taxidea taxus. The sequence continues at coordinate 61,055 of ML106726.1, forward strand.
ACGGGATGAGTCACAGTAAGTGAAATCTGTAAAGAAGTTATGTAAGCCATTTTTTAGCATAGCTGACAAAAATCTCCCAGGTGTAATCTTTCCTTCTCCTTGTCTTCCTCCTATGTCCTGTTGGATGGTGCTGGGGTGACTTTGAAACTTCACTGCTGTGGAGTCACAAGATGGAAATGGCCTGGGTCACTGAGTCACCACTTGGGTGAGAGCTAGTGCAGAGCCATTCAATTAGAAACAGCCACACTGGAAGTGAAATCACAGAGATTTGGCGGTCATCTATTATAGGAGCTTCTGTCATTTATCATGACCAACAAAGTCAAATATGAATTCTTTTTGCACCCGTGTTGCTCTTAGACAAGATTCCATAAACATCTGAAAATGGAGTTTGTTTTTTTTTTAAAGATTTTATTTATTTATCCGACAGACAGAGATCACAAGTAGGCAGAGAGGCAGAGAGAGGAGGAAGCAGGCTGTCCGCAGAGCAGAGAGCCCAATGCGGGGCTTGACCCCTGGGATCATGACCCGAGTCGAAGGCATCGGCTTTAACCCACTGAGCCACCGAGGCGCCCCTGAAAATGGAGTTTTTAAGGCCTTAAGGGAGACTCATTTAATTAAGTAGCACTTATTAAATCTTCTCACTGCAATGTGTTCACAAAAGAGAAACTGGAAGTTGCAAAGGAAAACATTTCAGAATTGAGCAGATGGGATGCATACCCAGAGGGGACCTGAGATGTGGCGTGTGTGGTCTCAGAGATATGCCTATAGACTGGTTTTGAGCTAATCCCTGTACCTTCCCTTTAGGGCCTGTATATCTATTAGAGTCTGCAGAAATGCAGCCTGCTTGGCTCTCTTTGTGACCAGCTAGGGAAAAAATGATGTTAAGATTGTAATTAAATGAATCTTGAGGTTTTGGTGGGCCGAGATAAAGTATGTATGGCAAGGGACAGGGACCCAGTGGGGGGCTTTTCTTCCCATCCACATGCCCCTTTTCTGATTCTTCCTACTCACAGCTGTTTCTCTCCCAACAGGTGATGTTGTTTCTGCCACTAAAGTCATGCTCTGCCTGTTGAAGTAGTCGCCAAAGTGTACCTCTAGAGATATGGTTGCTGATAAACAAGAAAGTGGAGCAAATGAGCAGTGAGTGCACTTACGTGAGCAAAACAACCGAAGACTGCAGACAGTTCAGGGTATCATGACCCAAGGGCTGGCTTTCCTGTCATACTGTAGAGAACATTTAATTCAACTCTCTTTCCCTTGTGTAGCATCTTAAAACAGAATGTGACAATACAGAGTAATGCAAAGCTGAATGGATAATGTAGGAACTGAGGAATTACTGGGTCTCATTAGATTCATAGCTTGGTACCAACGCCCAAAATGAGGGCGTCACTCAGTTCTCAAGGGTTGGTCTCAAAAGGTTAATGCAGAGGACATCTTTTGGGGTGACCTCCCAGTTCTCTGTGATCAATCTACAGGGGCTTCCAAGAATGAGCCTGTGTTCTAGGGTCCTGCTTTCATTGGCACAGGACTAGACAATTGACCAAACTGGGGCCATGGGAGACTAAGTCCCAGAAATTAGGGGTGTAGAGAAAACTGGGGTACATGGGGCTCAGGCATACCAAAGAACTCTTTGGAGAAGAAGCTCATGAGCTTAAATGTCGACATCTTGAAGATGCCTTCATATCTTCTTCTCCTATATTTTTGTTTTTAACTATTTCTTCATATTTTTACAATTTTCCAATTTTACTCCACTGAACTCCCTCTTTTTCCTTTTACTTGTCTCAGTTGATTTCTGTTACTTACAACTAGGCAGTGACTATGGTGAGGTACAGACCAGATTTTTCATGTCTTTTATGGTCCTGCAAACTTTATCCAGATCCTTTCCTACCCCATTAGGTATCCGACCTCTGATGGCATCTCTGTGGTATTGAGTTTTGTCTGCATGAAGCCGGCTTTATTTTTAAATTGTGAAAACTTTTATTTTTCCAGGATGTTGAATATAAATCTAAAACTCCCAAAGTAAAGTTTAAAAAAAAAACAAAACCCCAAAAAACAAAACATGACTCACAAAAAGGACATTTTAATAGTTAGAAGTTATGGGAACAGATTTGTCAAGCATCATTTGCTAAGTCTCACGCATAAAGAGAAGGTGATCAGAAACTATAAAAAAAGGAATCTTGTCCTACATTAGGCACATAGACGGGAAGGTCAAAGAGTAAGATTACCTCAAGCAGCATATTATTTTCTATCTGGACGTTAGAGAGATTTTTACTTTCAAATGTTGAATAGTTATCAAAATGGAAAAGATCTTAGATAATGGGGAGGAAAACATTGCAAGAAGATACATAATGAAGCAAAAACAAGATGCCTACAGACTGCATTCTTTGAAAATACCTTCCTTCCTTCCTGTCAAATACCAGTCCATTGACCATACTTGAAAAAAAAAAAAAAGTCATACATAAAATTTGGACGCATTGTCAAATAAGAGGACGTAGTCTAGATTTTCAGTCAAAACAATTAGACAGTAAGCTGAGAATCTATCTGGCCTCAAGAGTTCCCTCAGGAATTCACGGATGTGTCTTCAAACAACAAACAAACTGATCATTTCTGGTCTGAGCAGCGAAGTCTAGATACGCATATCATTACATGCAATGGAGCCTCAAAACTCTTCTGGGTAATCTCAAAAGCTTTTCATTTGGTTTGGAAACAGAGGGGAAGAGATAATTAGTCATCATCTGCTTAATCTCCAATGAGGAGATTGGCCTAACTGGCCTGACTTAACTTCTGTCTTAATCTTTTTGAAAGCAGAGGAAAGACTGGCACTAGGCTATGGAACATTCCTTCTTGAGTACTCTAAGCAGAGATCAAAGCCTGTCTTCCCCTTGGAGACCCAGCAACATGTTTTCTTCCACAGAGGATTTGGAGCAAGGTGAGTTGCATCCGTCTCATCTACATGTAGCCAGTATAGCCAGCCGTGACTCTATTTGGACCGCCAACTTCCTTCATAGTGACAGATAAGGTCTAAATCATAAGGGCTCCATTCCCCACCTGCTTAGTCATGAGAAGTCCAAACTTTCCAATGAATCCTGGTAATCTCCAGGGGCTGCTTCTGTGTTCTAAGAATTCAGCTTTGTTTGTATTTGCCATTTGTTGACTTTGGGCCACTGAATTCTTTTTCTTCTTAGAGGGCCTCATCTCTTCCTGCTGGCAGGTTCCAGGGTCTCTCCTCCCAATATTCTATTACCAACTGCCTGACAAAAATAAAGATCTTTCCAGGGATAATCAATAATTTGTAATACCTTTAAAGACGGTCTAAATCCAGATGGAGAAGAGAGACATCTACACATAATAACAAATGAGCCAATATTTAGAGTACTTCTTATGAGCCAAGCTCTATGTGATTTAACTTACTTCTTGCTACCACTTTATGAGTCATGGATTCTCATTAACACAAATATATAGATGAACAAACTGAGGTTTAGAGAAAGTGAAAAGTTTTCTTGTTGAAGTCACATTTAGTAAGAGGCAGAGACAGGATTTGAGTCACACTGACATATTAAGAAAATCATGTCATTAATACACCAGATCAAGTGTGCATTTGAAATAAAAAAGCTGCTGGGAAAATTGAACAGCTAGGTGTAGAAGAATGAAACTCAACCATTCTCTAAGACCATATACAAAGATAAACTCTAAATGGATAAAAGACCTCAATGTGAGGCAGGAATCCAACAGAATCCTAGAGGAGAACATAGGCAGTAACCTCTTCAACTTGGCCACAGCAACTTCTTTCAAGATATGTCTCCAAAGGCAAAGGAAGCAAAAGCAAAAATGAACTTTTGGGACTTCATCAAGATCAAAGGCTTCTGCACAGCAAAGGAAATAGTCAACAAAACAAAGAGGCAATCCATGCAATGGGAGAAGATATTCACAAATGACAGTACAAAAAAAGAACTCCTCAAACTCAACACACACAAAACAGATAATCATGTCAAAAAAATGGGCAGGAGACATGAACAGACATTTCTCCAAAGAAGACATACAAATGGCTAACAAACACATGAAAAAATGTTCATCATCATTAGCCATCAGGAAGATTCAAATCAAAACCACATTGAGATACCACCTTATACCAGTCAGAATGGCCAAAATTAACAAGACAGTAAACAACATGTGTTGGAAAGTATGTGGAGAAAGGGGAACCCTCTTAACACTGTTGGGAGGAATGCAAGTTGGTGCAGCCACTTTGGAAAACAGTGTGGAGATTCCATAAGAAATTAAAAATAGAGCTTCCCTATGACCCGGCAATTGCACTATTGGGTATTTACCACAAAGATACAAACATAGTGAAAAGAAGGTCCATCTGTACCCCAATGTTCATAGCAGCAATGGCCACAGTTGCCAAACTGTGGAAAAAACCAAGATGCTCTTCAATGGACAAATGGATAAAGAAGATGTGGTCCATATATACTACGGAGTATTATGCCTCCCTCAGAAAGGATGAATACCAACTTTTGTATCAACATGGACGGGACTGGATGAGATTATGTTGAATGAAATAAGTCAAGCAGAGAGAATCAGTTATCATATGGTTTCACTTACTTATGGAGCATAAGGAATAACACGGAGGACATGGGGAGATGGAGAGAAAAAGTGAGTGGGGGAAATTGGAGGGGGAGACAAACCATAAGAGACTGTGGACTCTGAGAAACAAACTGAGGGTTTTGGAGGGGAAGGGGCTGGGGGGATGGGTGAGCCTGGTTGTGGGTATTATGGAGGACACATATTGCATGGAGCACTGGGTGTGGTGCATAAACAATGAATTCTGGAACACTGAAAAGAAATTAAAAAAAAAAAGCTGCTTAGGAAACTAAAGTTTGATCACTCCAGGCTTCTCAAACTTTTTTGTGAAAGGAACAGGTCTCATGGAACACAGTTTGGAAACACTGTTCTCTATGACCCCTTTTGGTTTCCTGTGCAGCCTAGGCTCCCTCATCCTCCCATGTTTTGCTTTTATAATTCCTGTGTCTAGAAGGACCATCTCTCTTTGGATTCTTCAAGAATTTCTATAAGCCCATCCTATAAAGCTCAATTCAGGGTCACTTCCTCTGAAGAGTCCCCTCAGGGAGAATTCATCACCCTCTCCTTTTGCTCTCCAGCTAGACCTGTGACCCCTCCCTCTGTCACAGCACTCACCTTATTATTCCTGCTTATTTTCTGAATCCTCCACTAGACTGTGATCATCAGGGATCTGGGGGAATCCTTCAACTCCATACCCTCTGTCACTATTCTGGTGTGATGAAGGAAGGATCGATCTCTTTGGGGGACATTACATGGAAATTTTTGCTCATGGTATCAAACATGGAGCAAGATGATGAGGAATGTGCAAAAAAATATTGACTCTGATTCAATTAAATGAAGAATGCTTTACCTCCTTCTGTGGGAAAGTATACAGGAAAGAAAAGACATCTCCCATCCCATTGGATGGAGGTCTGGTCCAGACCGACTCCCCTGGGACTTAAAGGCATTCAACACTCTGAAAGTGATTTAATTGGTCTAAGATTCCTAGAATCAATAGTTTTCATTGTTGCCACTGCCTCCCTCTGAAGATGGGAAATAAACACCCATCTCCAGCCCACTTAAAACACAGATGCCTCCCCAGCTACAGGTTTGGCTTGGAACCTTGTCACAGTCATGATAGCTGCTAGTGTTTTTACTTTCTAGATTCCATCCACAGACGGGGTGGCCTGTGGACACAAGCAAAAAATAAACATGTGAAACTTTCTAATTTAATAATGAAAGATGTGACATTTCCTTCCAAGTTCACAGAAAGTGAGAAGACAAAGAGTTTGGGTCATTCAGCTTCATAGCATCCAGCATCTGTTAACAGGGCATGGAACATAGCAAGGGCTCAGAAATGTGTGATAGATTAACATCTGTAAAATGTGTCAGATTAAAGATTTCAACAGATACATGTAAAGCAAGGATATGAATCAGTAAGCTTGCAAGGTTGTCTAAATGAGAACTAGTCCTGGCTTCCAGTCAACAAAGTCTGAGTTAGGTCAGTGCTTCCAGCTTTGTTAGTCAGCTATTAGACTAGCAGGACCAAGTAAGGGGCGGAAGCCACATGGAGAGGGGTGGAGATCACTGAATAAAGTGTCTTGCCATTCAACTGATTGATAAACTTGCTTACTGAGCTACCAGCCTGAATGCCCTGTTTCCATGCACAGTGATTAGTCGTGCCTCCCGCTTCTTTTAGCCATGCCTATTCTAGGGTTCTCTGTAAGGTGCACTTACAAAGAGTAATGATTTCTAGGTCTTCCGAAGCGACTTAGTAACTGTGTTGTCTAAAGAACTCTGTGGGAGACAGTGATCTCTCACCAGTTGGTTTCTTTTGAAAATTTTTAAATCAGTTTCAAATGACTGGAGCTAACTCTGCTCCTATCTTCTTGGTGTTGCCTGGGAAACAATTCTGTCCTATAATTGCTCCCAGATCAGTTTTCTGCTCTTCTCTCCCCTGCTCTGTGTTCAGGAAGGCTCACTCCTGTGACTGCATCACCTGGGCTGTCTGCCCTCTGATTGGCAGTTTTGTTTAGACTGCGAGAGGCCCCAGCGGGACATCAAAAGGCAGGAAAGGGAAGCAGTCACACATTTCTTCCTGACCGTCCCAGCGGAGGGCCGTGATTCTAGCAGTGGTCCCAGGCTGCTGTGATCACCAGTCTTTCCATAGCTCCAGCTCCCCTTACCTTCCTCCTTTTGGCCTAGGGATGGTAGTGGAATCCCATAGTCCGTTGTCTGTGGCTGGCCCACCATTCCTGATTGATCTCCTTAAACCTTCCCCCTACCCAGGCAGTAGTCGCCTCAGTAAATTATTTTCAGTTAGACACTGAGTGCCTTCTGACTGATACACCATGTTGAAGAGTTCCATTTTTATCCCAAGTATATCAGGAAACCATTGAAATGTTTTAAGCATTGGGGGAAGAATGTGGGAAAAAAAAAAAAGTCATAATTAAATCTGGATTTCAAAAACCTCATTCTGGCTATGGTTTGGGATGTAGATTGGAAAAAGATGAGAGTGCCTATGGGTAGGTCAGTTAGAAGATACAGTACAGGTCCAGAGGTGAAACAACAGGGGCTTGGACTGGGGTGTTGGTAAAGGTGAAGACAGAGGATTCAAGAGACGTTTGAATGTAAAACCAACAAAAGCTAGTGATGGATTCGATAAGGAGAGAGGGAGGGAGGTGAGACATTGAGATGTCAAAAGTAACTCCCTGCTTAGCTTTTGATCATGCTATGTGATAAAAAATGTAAATGGAAGGCCAGCTTTCTAGGATAACGTTCATGAATTTGATTTAGGACCTGTTCATTTTGAGTTGTCTTTACGATATCTCAGTAGACAAATGCACAAGTCTAATCATTCAGAGTAGGGGTCTTAGACTTGAGATTTGTATTTGAGAGTTGTCTCTATATAGCTGTTGATTAACCCTGGTAATTATGACCCCTGAGAATGAGAAATGGCTCCATGTTCTAGCTAGATGTTATAGATACCTGTTAAGAGACCCTACAAATGAAGACAAATGAACAAATATGTGAAGTGTTTCTTTTTATTGGTCAGATCAGATGCATGCATTTAAATATAAATATTAAAAATTTAAAATAATAAGAAAGCTATTTTTTACTAAGTACACATTATATCATGTTTTATTTCCCAAGTCTGATGTAAAATGTTTGGATGCCTTATAAGAGGATGCATGCTAAGTGAACAAAGTGATATACTTATGTTCTCAGAAAACATTTTTTTTTTACCCTAAAGTGCTGGTGGTTTATATGGCACACATTTAAGTTGAGTTGTCATGGTAACTAACTGCAAAGGATTGCAGTCCTATTTGCTCTGTTATTTGTGCCATGTCCTAGCAAGATGGCAGAGGTTCCTGTTGGCTTCACCCATATCCTATTCAAAGGGACCACATCTTCTTTTTTTTTTTTTTTAAGATTTTATTTATTTATTTGACAGACAGAGATCACAAGTAGGCAGAGAGGCAGGCAGAGAGAGAGGAGGAAGCAGGCTCCCCGCCGAGCAGAGAGCCTGATGTGGGGCTCGATCCCAGGACCCTGGGATCATGACCTGAGCCTAAGGCAGAAGCTTTAACCCACTGAGCCACCCAGATGCCCCATCGACCACATCTTCTTGATCGAGAATCCTTTCTTCTGCAATTGCCAGAGAAACTTTGCTAGATTCTGCAGCCTCCAAGAATATTTACTGAAAGTGATTGTACCATAGGATTCACATCTTCATCCATCTTATAATTAAAATGGCTATATCTGATCATGTAGAACAAAAATATCCATTTTTGTCAATGTAAACAAACAGGGCTACCTTTGCACAACAAAAGACATTGTTTTAGTTATAAAGGCATGTGCATTACATACAGATACCTACATGTACTGAAACAACACATCAAACAATGCTTGTTTTTGCCATTTGCAATCTGCTCTACAATTTTCTATTCTATCCTACTCAGGTTTTTAAAATGATGATTAAGGTCCACCGGCTTGACCTCATAATTCACTCTTGGCTTAAACCTCTGGGTTGCAAAGTGTCCTCTAAATCCTGTTTCCTCCATCAATTTTATGGTTCTCTGCCTCACCATTAATGCATCCTTGGATTCTCACAATGAGAAGAGGAGAAGAATGACTGGAGACAAGCAGCTATGGGGGAATGCCTGGGTGTGTGCAAGAGCTTATAGACATGGGTCTTTGTCACAGTCCAGAGTACCTGTCATTCTTCTGCTCTATGGAAGTTGATTTTGTTTTATCAGACAGGCACATTTAAGAGGAATTCTTGCCTGGGCTTACAAGAGAATTTGTGTTTCTGCTGAGTAAGGGATATACATTTAACTTTAAGGACAAAGTATATTGTGGGGAAGACCACGTTCCTGCGTTCTTGTTGGCAGCCAGAAACTTTGAGGCTAAACACAAGGGTACATTCTCTTCCTTCTACATCCAAGTTCCATTCTTATCCTTATTTTTCCCTCCTCCCTATATACATGCTATTTCATAGCTTATATATCTTTGAAAACCACCCCAGAATTCTTTTTTCTCTGAAACATTGCTGTATATAAAGGAGCAGGGAGTATAAAGAGACATGGGAAGGGAAGCAATGAGGTGGTAGGGAACATGAGCTCTGGAGTCAGGTGGCCTGAGCTTAACTTAATTCCTGCCTTTTTCAGTCACTAGTGAGGACCTGAAAGAGCACCAACTTGACCTCTTTCTGGGCTGGTTTCCCCATCAGGTAAATAAAGGAGAGAAGGACATCTCTCTCAAATGCTTATTGTGAAGATCATGAGGTAATGCATGATATGAAGTAATGAAATACTTCACAATGTGTTGTGTACAGTAAGTGCTCACCTATTCTGTAAGGTTAGCTATTGTAAAAATGAATATGTTTGAGTTCGTTCATGACTGTTTCCGGACATACACACACAAACGCATGCACACATCCCAGTGGCCTGCAGACACATGGTGTGAAGAAACACTGACAGCCCTCTGTTGATCCAAAGCTGGTGGAATGTGTAAGGAAATGGTGTTTTCATGACATCCTATTGCCCTCCCAAAGTTTACATGAAATTTTTGCTAGCTAGTTATAGTAGTCTACTCAGCCTGCCTTTCGAGAGTCTCACAGACTGGACAGCTTAAACAACAGAAATTTATTTTCTCATCATTGTGGAGGTTAGAGGTCCAAGATCAGGGTGTCAGTAAATTCCCGCCCCCTGGGGAGACCTTTTCCTGCCTAGTAGATGGTTGCCTTCTTACTGTGTCCCCACATGACCTCTTCTCTCTTTGTGCACAGAGAAAGACAGATCTCTGGAGTCTCTTTCTTTTCTTATAAGGACAGTAGTTCTAGGGAACCTTATGACCTCCTTGGACCTGAATTACTTCCTTCAAGGCCCTGCCTCCAAATATAGTACTTTAGGGTTAGAACGTCAACACAGGAATCTGAGGGGAAAGGGGGTGCAATTCAGTCCCTAACAGTAGCGTTGGTAGAAGGGAGCACAGGAACTGTCGGGGCAGAGAGAAAAAAAAATTAAAAACCCAACAACCAGAAAATGAGATTTTTCCAGCATGGAATGGGGAGGAGCAGGGGGAGGGGATTCACCTGTGGGAGGCCTTCCTCCACCAGGACCCACTGTTCAGGGGAAGCAGGGCTGTTGTTGACACTGTTGCAGAGGCTGTTTTGGAGAAGCCCTGGCTGTGCTGGTTTGAGTCCCAGCTTCAGAGAATGGGAACGAGGGGTTGTTGCATGAGAAGAGGCATTTTTTTCATGCCTCACAGGACTTTTCCTAGTCAGGCTGGAAACACCAAGGCAACTGCCTAATGGCGCTTCTTGCTTCGGGATCAACAAAGTGTCCCGTACATTCTCTAACAGCCCCTCACAACCTTGTCATTTTCTCTTGATCACTCAGCAGCTGGAAAGGCTTTTTTTCCCCCCTTCAGATTTCATTGGCAGAACTCTCTAGGTAATGTCCCTTAGATGAAATTACAATGGGAAGGAGGTGGTGAGGCTGAGCTAACAAACCGTCCCGCCCACCGCTGACACAACTAGGGAAGGGTGTGTGTGTGTGTGTACAAGTAACAGGTCTTGAAAATTGGTCACATTTTATGGTAAGATCCTCGTATTAGTCACCATACCTAAAATGAATCAGTATGAGCGCCGAGGTGAAAACTCTGACCTCAAGAGAGTCTTCTATTCAAACGGTAGCCAAAGCTAAGATAAACTGAAATTGACTGGGAACAATGGCTGAATCTTTGTTTCCGTAGACATCACACAACAATTGAGCTCATTGTTTCTACCTTTACCAACAGTTACAAATATGGAGAAGACCAAAGCTAGAGGAGACAGAGGAGAAGTAACAGGATGGGGGGGAGAGGGTTGAGGAAGAGCAGCTGGAGGAGGGGAAGGAGAAGGAGAAGGACGGAGTGAAGGGAGAATAAGAAAAGGAGGAAGAGGCTGGGGATAGGGGTGTGGGGGGTGTGGGGGAGGAGGAGGGGGTGGTAAAAGGGGCTAGGGACAAGAATCAGGTGGGGTCCGAGCTCTAGGTTCAATTGTCACCCTGGAAATTACAGTCCTTGAACTTAAGTGTGAATGTTTGACACTTTGAGGGACTGGGTTTCTTCCTCTGCATACTTAGGGGCTAATCTCTATCAGTGATTTCAAAAGGTGTGTTGTTACTGTTTTTGTAGTCCTTCTCTTGTTCCTTTTTTTTTCCCCCAATGCATTTCTTTTGACTCAACGAAAGGTTAGAGATGCCCACATGGAATTCAGACAAAGGCAGAACCCATGGGGATATAGAGCTCACTGTGTTAGGCAGCTACTGCTCTAGGGGCAGTAATCTGGATGCTAGGGCCTAAGCCATCTCCCACTTGACTCTTCCACCCCTGTTATGCTCCCTCAGCAACTCCATTAACAAGCAGTCTGGCAATGATGCCTCTCCCAGAGCCCGTGCAGGAAGCCCGCTTTCTGGTGCCTAAATGAAGTTCTTCTGGTACTTCAGGGATGGAGAGCCCTCCAAGAGGAAATCAGCCCACGCTATACTGACTTTCAGTCTCTGAGAAATGGAAACTTCACAGCGACATTTCGAATGTTTCCAAAAACTTTCAGAAATTAATATCTCCGTCCCAGAGGAACAGTGCCCCCAGCCTGGGAGCTACTCTGTGTCGTCAGACATAGTGGCAAGACAGCCATCTCAGCTCAGGTTCAGACTACTCCACAGCGACTCTCTGCCCCAGCACAGCCTGACTCACCACCGTGTTAAAGACCCACACTGAGAAATCTGGCCTGAAATGATTGCTGGAACAATCCTGGGAACCATTCCACTGCAGACACCATGCATATGCACAGCCTCTGCGAAGCCTAATCTGAATTCAGTATTGCAAAAGCCAGCCTGAGAGCTCTGTAACCAAACCTCAGTCCAGGAGCCAAACCATTTAACCCCCTGGCATCAAACAGTTCAGAAAATGAACTAAAATTAGAATGCCCAAGTAAGCACTGAAGTGCTTTCCTTATTATTTGTGTCCAAAAAGCTGTTCTGGACATCACACCATTAAGCAAAGCAACGTAACTGGCCAGCAGCAATGGTCAACGTGAATTCAGTTTTGGAAATGAGCTAGGCTCTTAGCTTCTCCATAGATTTGCCCTGCAGCTGTCACTCACTGGCAAGGGACCGAGCTGGGCTGTGTCACTCAATACACATTTGAGGGATGACTTCAGGACTCCCCACATTTGGCTGCTCTTGGTCACAGACCATCAGAAATGGTCTACTTTGGCCACTTTTTTTTTTTCTTAAACCACATCAGATTAAAGACTTTTTTTCCAACAATTTGTTCCCAGCACAAGGTATTTCCAAGTAAAAGGCAATTATGTGAAATCTACCATCAGGCCACAGAAAACAGAGTAAACATTTAATATATTTAAACAATCATGTCTGTATTTCTGTTTGTTTGCCTAAAGCTACTCGTGGAGTCCAAGTATTTATCCTCTTCAGTGCCAACATGGGGCAGCTGCAGATAGGCAAAAAGAGCACTTAGAAGTGAATTCCAAGGTCCCAGGAAAGCTCACAGAGCACGTTCTCCAAGGTTTGACTGCAGAGGCTAACCAGCACATCAAGAGTATTTATTTATTTATTTATTTATTTAAGATTTTATTTATTTATTTGACAGACAGAAACCACAAGTAGTCAGAGAGGCAGGCAGAGGAGAGGAGGAAGCAGGCTCCCCAAAGAGCAGAGCCCAATGCGGGGCTCAATCCCAGGACCCTGGGATCATGACCTGAGCCGAAGGCAGAAGCTTTAACCCACTGAGCCACCCAGGCGCCCCCAAGAGTCTTTATTTTAGGCTGGAATTATCTTATCATCATGGAGTAAATATTCTTTTTAAAATCTTATGCTGATCCAGAGTTTTGATTAGCAGTCATCTAAATCTGTGATCAGTAAGATATATATATATATTTTTTACTAATATATAAATATATATTATATATTATGTATATATATGTGTGTGTATATATTTATATATTAGTAAATTATATATTAATATATATTATATGTAATTAATATATTAATAATATATATTATATATATTATATATATATATATACACACACACACACATATATATACATAAAACATTCTTTTTTCATACCAAATGTAGTTTGGTAGTTTGTATCTTTCCAAACATGGGACCCAAGAGATGATAATAACAAAAGGAGTCCTTGAGGGTGATAATATTAGAAATTACTTAGAAGTTATTCTAAGGAAGTAATTGAGAAAAGTGTGGCCACAAAACAATTTATCCCAGCCCTGACTGTGAGAAGAGAAATTTAAAGCCACATGAAAGACCAGTAACAGAAGATTTGTTAGTAAATGATGATATACATGTATAGTGCAAATACCAAGCACTCATTAAAGGATGCTGCAAGTGCTAATTTATCAGAATGGAAAAAATGTTCATAATATCTTACAAAGTGAGAAATAACAGATTACAAAGCAGTTCAATGATGAACGTAAACCAAAAGAGAGGTTGTCTCTAGATGGTAGGGTTGTGTGTGTTTTATAATTTTTATTTGATTATCTATAACTTCTAACTTTTCTCTGTGCTTTTGTAATAAGGAAAAAAATGAAGTAAAAGATAAAAAAAATAATTGTCATGACCAGGAGGGATGGGAAAGTCATTATGCTAACCAACAGGTAGATTTATGGTCATCAAAAATGTAAATAAGATAGAATAAAATATTGTTGAAATAAATAGCGAAGTTGAGATAATCCAAAGTCTGGAATCTGGTTAATCCAGGTCTTTGCTCCTCTTGTCTGAAATTTTCTCCCCATAACCCATACCTACTCCCACATTCAGGAAGCTTTCTCTGACTTCTCTAGCCCTGCTTTTGAAAATTCCTTTGGACTAATTTCCAGAATCACATTAAACATTTTGTGCTTTTTTTAAGGTAGCCACATTTAATTTTGTGCTAATGTTAGCTTTTTTCCCTCTTATTCTCCAACTGTTTTGAAGACCTTTTAAATATCCTTATAGTTTTGTTTTTTCTGTGGGCCTCATCACCTGACATGGGTCTCACCACTATATGGACTATAACCAGGCCAGTACCCTGCACGTCATCAGCATTCGATAAACACCTGTCAAGGCTGTCTATGTGACCTTTTCCTTTTTACCAGACTATAAATATCTTGTGGGATGGGTCATGCCCTGCTTATCTCTGCACCTCCTTTAGTGTCTTAGGATAACTTAAGCAAATAACAGCTCAATAAATATTGGTAAACAAAATGAATGACCAAATTATAAGGCCTGACTTTTGGCTTCTTTTCTGTTTACTAGCCAGTTCTAAACCATTGCTGTCTTCCTTTAGCTCAGAATTTCTCAAGGGAGAGGCAGTTTTGCTCCCCAGAGACATCTGGCCATGTCTGGAGCTTCTCTGAATGTTCTGACTAGGGGTAGGGCAGATGTTACTGGCATCTAGCAGCTAGAGACCAGGCACAATGTTAACCAACCTACAATGCAGAGGACAGACTACCCCAACAAAGAGTTACCCAGCCCCAAATGTCAATAGTGCAGAGAGGTTGAGAAGCCCTGCTTTTGCTGTGGATGTCCCTCTAAAAGTCTTCATTACACCACATTCATTTTTCCTTTCTTCTATCCCTCCCAAGCACACACATACATAGTGTTGAGGGAGTCTCCACGATTAAAATGAGAAGTCTGCAAGCCTGGTTTTGTCATCTATTTACTGAAGGATAAGACCGGCCCCACCTACCTTTCAGCATTATTGTGAGGGTAATATAAAAGAATAAATCTTTAAATGCTTTTAGAAGCAGATGGAATATATTAAGAAGTGCTGCCAAGATACATACTGAGGAGGAAATGGGATATTTAGTAGAACATGAAACTCACTCCCTCAACAATAGACACATTGACTTTCTATTCCAAGTCATCCAATAAGTATTAATTAAGCACTATTTATATAGAATAAAAAATGCTACTAGTTTTTTGACAGAAATCATGCAATTTTATAACATGAAGGTAAAATTGGAATCATTTCTGGGCTCTAGGCAACTAGAAATATTTTTGTTAAGCTGAAAAATGCTTTTTTAATTTCTCTAAATGGGCATGAAGCAGGGTGGCAGAGGGTGGCTGAGTTAAACCCAGAACTTCTTACGATGTTTGGATAATCAGACAGCGATCACTTTTGTTGAAGGTTTTGCTGGTCATATTTATGTGAACTTTGTCTCTTTTGGTTTGGCTCCCAATATCCAAAGCTCTTGAATTTTTAATCTATGGATCATAATGTGTTGAGAGATCCATTCCAAGGAACTGACCAAAGAAAACATCGGAATCTACTGAATGAAGGGAATTCTCAGAACTTAAGAATTTAAATCTCAAACAGAACATAACAACGTTGAAAGGCATGAGAAATTGTTTTTAAAGTAAACTACATACGTTGACTCTTTGGTCAGGCTCCAAAGTGTTGATTTGCTGTCAAGATGGTCTAAAACATACATGATTGTGTCTCAAGGAACCTACTGCCCACTTGATCCTATAACTACAGAACCATGATTTTTTGCACATGCTTAAGAGCCATTTGGGGTTTTCCAATTTTTTTCTAAATTTATGGCCACTGGGTTTAACAAATTGGGCCCCTGTGAGAACATGAGCCAGCTGGGAAACTCTGGAGGAAGAATAGATGTTTTAAAATGTTTACAGGAAAATAAAATGCCAAACACACTTAAGATAATTTTGAGTCAAAAGCATAGTTGCATGAATTGATAACTTTGTCATCTGCTCAATGAATATTTATAGAATAACTTTTATGTAAATAAAGCAAAAGTAAGGTGTTGTTATAGACAAAGAAGTAAAGAGCTTGGAACCTATCTGGGAACATACATGCATGAAAATATGTCATCTGAGATACATGATCAGACAAGGAATGGGATGTGTCAAGTCCGCAACAAAGGGAATAATTTCTATAGATGAGAGGAAAGAAGTCATGAGATATAGAGTGACAAGAAAGGCTTCATGGGGGATAAGGGACTTGGCCTTGAGTGACAGGTAGACTGGTCATGTGGAAAGGAAAGAGAGGAAAACATTTTTGAGAAGAGCACTAATGAGAGAAAAGATACAGAGGTGGAAATTCAATAGTGCATTCAAAATAAGCATCATTAGGGACGCCTGGGTGGCTCAGTTGGTTAAGCGGCTGCCTCCGGCTCAGGTCATGATCCCAGCGGCCTGGGATCGAGTCCCACATCAGGCTCCTTGCTCAGCAGTGAGCCTGCTTCTCCCTCTGCCTCTGCCTACCACTCTGTCTGCCTGTGCTCGCTCCTGCGCTCTCTCTCTATCTGACAAATAAATAAAATCTTAAAAAAAAAAAAAAGGCATCATTAATGTTACTTTAATATCCAAGGTGCTATGCTGACTTCCATGGATACAAAACTGAATTAACCACACACTGCACCTTCATAGAGTACCCAGTCTAGTTTGAGGACAACAAATAGCAGTACTGCAATGCAGTGATCTCCAAAGTGAGGTGCAAACTCTCCAGGAAATGTGCAAGATGATCTGTTGGGATACAGAGGAAAACAACAGATTTTCTAATTATGTTTATTCTTAACTTAATCATCTTAATTTACATATATCCTAGATGTATAAAAATGTACTACTATAGTAGTGTGTTTACATAATTTATAAATAACTATGCATATATTAAGGATGAGTGCTTAAAAATATTTGCTAATAATAATGCAAGATGAGAAACTAGTGGAGTCCCGCTGTGGTGGTGTACTTGTCACACTGGAAGTCCAGACAAATCCCGTGGGAATCCAAACCCTTAAAGTTGGACAATGTCCACATGGGACAGGAGGAAGGCGTGGGGATGAACGTAAAGAAAGTGGTACCAGTTTGGATACAGGGGACAGAATTGGGACAACATGTGGGAGTCATGAGTAGCCTGATCTCAGAAGAGCAGATAGATGATATAGATGGGCTGTGGGGGCTAAAATAGGGTGTGCAAGGGCAAGTTCTCATCTGCAGAAGAGTAATGTGTCATTCAAAGTCTACAGAAATTCCAGCTAAAGAGTTAGTCTATAAGAAGGCCAAGGTTGTCTGCTTTTTGCAAGTTTGCTGATTCGAAACCAGGTACAGAAGTCTATTTAAAGTAAGTTAAACATACATGTTTCATACCCTTTGGAAACTTACATCCAAAACTGATATGCTCTATTGATGAGAAGACTTCCTTTAAGAAACTACATAGGGCTGAACTACTCTAGCCTGTTCCTACCCAATTAGTCATGCTCTGAACAGAAGACACTTCCAAGGGGAAATCATCCCTGCTGTCTATTAATGTCCTGTGATTTTCCAGATCAAAGACTATAGACACATCAATCCCCATTCCTTCTACTAGGTATATTGTCTAGTGAAATTTGACATTCCCCCATATCTGCGGATTAGCCTTAATGTGTATGTGGATGAAAATCACTTTACAAAATACTGCATGCAAGCGCAGAGGAACCACTGCTAAACACCTTTATTCTGTTAGCATGGAATATGAGAAGAAGTTCTAGCAATGAGCCCTGGAGACAGAGACAAAGTCTATAGTTTGAGATGCAATTGCATGGCAGAGCACCACACTGTTAGAGTAATTATGCTGTGCTAATACACTATTGGGTGTTAAGACACAGAAAGAAACCACTGTTAGTTGTGGCTGCTGGTTTGCATGGCTGCTAATGTATTAAATGCATTATATTCATTAACTTCTAATTCCAACCAGAATTCACAAACCCCATAAGTACAATTAGAATACAGATTATCATCAAGGTTGTTTTACCTGCTACCCTACTATGAAATTCTTTTGGCTGTTTGTATGGAAAAGAAATACCTGTCTTAGAGCTTTCAGCTGGTAAGTACCTATGGCCTCAGGAAGCAAAAAGTTAACAGAGAGGCAACTCTAAATTCTTCTAGAATGAATCCTTGAATTTTCGTGGTCTACCATGAAAAGAAACCATTCCCTAAGAAAAATGAAACGTTAATTAATCCTTGGTATGATCATAATGTAGGTGAAACTTTTCCACAAGGAAGTACAAGAATTCTACTAAGATTCTTCTCTATCACACATCACAATGGAGAACACTCTGAAAGTCACTAAAGGTTCCTGTAAGGATAGAAGTGGCT
Organism: Taxidea taxus jeffersonii; assembly: GCA_003697995.1. NCBI lineage: Eukaryota > Metazoa > Chordata > Mammalia > Carnivora > Mustelidae > Taxidea > Taxidea taxus. The sequence goes on from ML106726.1 coordinate 79,274, forward strand.
CCAACAGACTGACTCCATCCCTCAATGTCAAAAGGAGTGAACCAGTAAGACCACACTGGGGAAGAAGGAAAAGAGCACAAACTGGAGTTCAGAGGTGGATTAGGGATGTTCCAAATTGTTTGTATAAAATGGAGCCCAACAATTAGAACAAAAAAAATTACACCATGGAGGATTATTTAACTCAAAATTAAAAAAAAAAAAAAAAGATCTATCAGCTTTCAAGTTTAACTCACTAGCATTCTCTGGACAGGAATGGTATATATTTAAGTTTTTAAAAAATTTAAAAAATTAAATTAAATGCTTTTACTATATTTCTCCCAGTGATAAGAGAAAGAGCAATTCAGATATTACTTTTGCTTCATTTATCACCTGTCTGAAACTTCTTGAAGGCCTTTCTCTAAGTGATAACATAGGAATCCATTAATGTGTCTCAAAGACAGCTGGACCACCCTAATAACCTACTAGGGGAACTTAAAAGTTATAGTTAATCAAATGTAATCTCTTCTGGAAAAGTTCTAAGTTCTTATTAGAGCACATAATAAAAAACAGACTAGAATCTGGCAGTTTCCTTAGTGGGGCTTTGATACTCAAATTTCCTTTTTTATTCTAGCCCCAAAATAGTATCTTAGACTACAGGATGCTGATCTAGGTTTGGGGCTGTGATTATCTAAGCTAGCTGTATAATTATCAGTTATTTGAGAAGGTTACATTATCCAATTAAATATGTAACATTGTCATAATTTACACTGTAGATGTAATTTACATTACATCCATGAATTGATAGATGATAGTTGAGCATAGAGATAGATGAATAAATGCCCTGAGAAGCATGATAGTTTGTGCACTTCATAAAAAATGAACTCCTGTAAACTCACTGTGTACATACCAATGATAGTAATTGTTAATGTGTATTCAGCCACAAACACTCAGCCTTCATTTTCTTATTCAGATAAAATTCAATCCTCACATTAAATGAGTGAGTAAACCACATAGGGTGGTCTAAATTTTCCAGAAATACATCCCTCAAATACTGTGGTATGGATAATTTTATTATAACTAGTCCATATTTTTTTTAATTTTTCTATCTTTAATGAATGAAAATGTAATGCCCTTCAGCCATGGCATGAAAAAAAATCCAGTGCTGGCTATTAATAGTAAATGTGTACTGTCCATGGAATTTATGAGCTGGAAATACCTTTAGAGATAATCTAGTCTAAAGTCCCATCCAAGGGAGAAATTCCCAGTAGAACATCCTGGACAGGAGAGTGGTGTCAGCAAGATGGTGACATGAGGTTTTTTTCCTGACTTCTCCCCCTACCCCTGCCCCAAGAAGAACCGCTAACAGCTACTGAAAACAAGGCACCACCAACAGAGAAAATCCTAGAAAAAGGGGTGAGGCTGAAGCACCTCCCACACCACAGAGAACAAGACAAGCTGTATTAGAAGGGTGGGAGAAACAGCTATGTGTTGATTAAATTGCCCAGGCCAGCACAACACCATATGGAGAGGTCTCCCTGGGCCTCCTGTTCCTCCAGTGGATAAGGAGAACCTAGGGGGGACAACCAGCCTCCTTCAGTATTGTGGATCATTTTGTAGGAACCCCTACTCTGATAATATACTGTGGAGATTGCAGGGGAATCTGCAGGGCTCAATCACTGGGAATCTATGACAGAGAAAGAGGAGGGGCAGTTAAAAAATGGGTAAAGGACCTGAACAGACCTGTCTCTAAAGAAGGTATACAAAAGGCCAACACATACATAAAAAGATGCTCAATATCATGAGTCATTAGGAAAACGCAAAATAAAACCACAAATATACAACCTCTCATGCATATTAGAATGAACATGATTTTAAAAAATAGGTAATAAATGTTGGTAGGGATATGGAGAAAAGGGAACCCCGATGCACTGTTAGTGGGAATGTAAATTGGTGCAGCCGCTATGGAAAACAATATGGAGTTTCCTCAAAAAATTAAAAACAGAATTACCATATGATCCAGAGATTCCACTTCTGAGAATATATCCTGAGGAAACAAAACCACTAATGTTAAGAGATATCCACACCACCATATTCATAGCAGCATTATTTACAATAGGCAAGACATGGAACCAACCTAAGCATCCATCAAACCATAAAGTATATATCTACACAGTGGAATATAATTCAGCCATAGCAAGTAAGGAAATCCTACCATTTATGACAACGTGGATGGACCTTGAAGATATGCTAAATGAAATAAGTCAGATAAAGACAAATTTAAATACACTATGATATAAATAAACTATGATCTCACATATGGAATCTAAAGGATTTTTTTCCTTTTCTCCTTTTTTTCTTTCTTTTCCTTTCATTGTGTCTATATGAAAAAATGGATGTTATTTGGACCTACTGTGGCAATCATTTCAAAATATGTGTAAATCAGACCATCGTGCTGTATGCCTGAAATGTGTGCAGTGATGTATGTCAATGATTTCTCAATAAAACTGGAAAAAAAAACTTAAAAAAAAAAAAGGTGAGTAAGAAAAACAAACAACCCTAAACACCCTGAACAGCTGTTTCTCTTCTCTGTCTAAACCTGCTAGTAACCTGGAAAGACCCGAGCAGAATAGCTCTTCCACTCAAGGCACCTCTGTTTCTTCCAAATTCTTTCTTTTGGGGACGATGTGCATTCTCATAACTTCTTCGTTGCCTACCAGGCTAGTAAATTGGTGACACTGCTCTTTAAGGGGCCCAGGCTTGATTCTAGTGACTGCCACTTTATGTGTGGTCCATCCATTACATGAGGACCAGAGCAAGATGGAAGAGCCAAAGATCATCCTGGGTATCAAAGTTATTGTCCACATATATCTGAAAACTTTCATAGGTGTGTTGCTTCTAACACTGTAATCTTTAACAGAGATAAATACAAAGCTGGAACACAATTCAATAAACCAATGACATTAAAAACAGAAGAGACTTGACTCATCAGAGAAATATTAAAAAAACTTTTTTTTTCATTCAGATTTCAGATGAGAAGGCTGCACCTAATTAAAAATAATTAATGAGAAACCGCATGTGAATCTGTAGTGTGACATGGCCAAAAAAGTCTGAACAATCTTAGCCTGGTATTAATAGAAACATAATTTTCTAGAAGGAGGGAAATGAGTTTATTACCTGCTGGGTTTTTTTTTTTCCTAAATCATAGTCAGAATGCATCCTTGAACTCTGCCCTATGGGCCTTGGGTAAACTGAATGTTTCTGGAAGAGAGCGATCAGGATAGTAAAGAATCTGGAAGCCTGTCAGATACACAAAGAGAACTGTGGTCATTTAACCTGGAGAAGGAAGACTAAGGGTCATGTTGTGGAAGAATTGGCCTCAAGAACAGAGAATCAGGGGCACAGACAAAAACTACAGGCAGTTAGATTTCAGTTCCTTGTAAAGAAAGAACTTTCAGTGCAGAAGCTACTCAGAGTCTGGAATGCTTTTTCATCAAACACAAGGAGTCTTCCAGTATTGACGGTGCTCAAACACTGTCAGACGTAGTTATGATGGAAATGTGGTTGAAGAAAGCAAGCTTTGGAAACAGAGAATCAAATGTTTATTGAATGCCTACTACTTGCCAGTCCCTGGGCATCCAGCCTCCACGAAATAAGACACATACGCTGTACTCAGAGTTGATCATCATATTGGAGGAGGGTTGGACTAAAAATTCTTTAAGTTTTCCTTTATTCCTGACAGTCTATGATATTATTAGTTGAATATGCTCTATTATACATAGTATTACCCACAAATGAGAAAATGTGTCAAATGTGACTTTATATATTCTTTGGGGAAAAAAAGCTTTTTATAGCATTTGATCTTTGATTCAACATTTATTGAATGCCAGTTATGTGCTGGGTACTGAGGTGCCCTATAAAGAATAACCTGAAACAATCTGAAAGGATGTTACGATCTGTAATTTTAACCACCCTGGAAAGCCCATTTCCTCCAGTACTTTGCCAAGTTCAGAGCCACAACACCAATATATAGGATGATCATATAATCTATTTTCCAAATTAGGACAGTTTTGAAAGTGAAAAGAGTGCTATTAATAATTTCATTGAGACAACAGGTGTAAAAAGGACTCTCCAGACTAACTAGGACATCTGGTCACCCTATTAATGAGCCTCTAGGGCAGAGGGAAGCCCAGGCCTTCCAAGAAGAATAAATCATCTTTGAAGCTGAAGAAGCAGACTGGGTACCAATTGGTTTGTCAACCCAGGTCCTCCCCACTTTGTCCATTCCAGAAATGTGATTCTTAGTCACTCTTGATTCATCCCCAAGTGGGCACCAGACCCAATCTGAGTCTGTCCCTAAGATATTTTTAGAACTGGCCCTCTTGAATGGTGACAACTATAAGATATAAAACTTAAGTGCTGTTGGTGAGGGAGTGGTCTACGTAGAAAGAATGAAGTCAATGCAGAGGAGCAATTGAAAAAGAATGCCAGCATGCCTGACTCCTTAGTTTCAGTTTTCCTGATGCTCTCTCTCTACTGCATACCAGTGCTTCCTGGGATTTGGTTGTTCAGACTTTTCTTTATGAGAGTAATACCGATGTTCTTCTAATATTTTTCCCGTCCCGCTTTAGCTAGTTTGAGTTGGGTTTATTGTACTTTCAATCCAAATATCAATGACTAGTCCAAGATACAAAGAAATAATTTAAGTGGAAAAGATGGCTCCCATGAAGCTTATCATTTGACTCTCTCTCATTTGTAGGTTTGGCTTTGTTGTAGTTTCCAGGACAGAAGCTGTTTAAGCGACTCTGAAGCTTAACATCTGTTCTCCTTTGTCCTTCACCCAATCCCAACCTTGAGAATATATTTGACAAATGTGCTCTCACCTGGCTTGAGACCCTCCTCATCTTTGCCACTAACTAATGTCATTGGGTGTATTTCCTGGTCCCTGTTCCTGAGTGTCTGTTCTGGTAACTTAGACCTAGCACAGTCTTTCCCAAGTTAGGGTGCCTGCCATGACTTTATCCACTTCCTTCCCTAGGGATTAATCCCTTCAGCTATGGATGTGGTCCTGTTAGCTGCAAAGGATGCTTATTAGTCCTTATTGTACTTGCCCTCTCTGATGAATTAACACTGCTAACTGTACTCTTTCTTGACTTTACCTGTTCTTTGGATTTCTATGACATGGATTTCTTCCCATTCTTGCCCCATGTTCTAAGCACTTCTCAGTGTTTTCTGAAACCATTTCTATTTTGTCCATTATGGAAATGTTAGACATCTTGGAGGAGCCATCTATTCCCTCTTCTTCCCTATTCTTCCTAGACAATTTAGTTGAATCTCATGGTATCGACTGCCATCAACTGAGCTGACTCTTAATTCTACTTTGCCTAGGCTATGTCTTTCTTGAGCTCCTGATTCATAAGTCAACTGTCTGTTGGACATTTTCTACTGAGGGGCCAATTAAGTGCATCAGCTAAGAGCAGCCCAAATTAAATTCATGTTTTTTTTCCCAGAAAACTGATCTACTTCTGATATTCTCATTTTCTTCTAATAGCATTACTATTCACCCTGGTACCTGAAACAGAAACCTGGGAGACTGTTCTAGGTCCTTCCACTTCCCAGCACCACATTTTAATTCATTATGCTCTATTTATTTTACCTCCCACTAATTCTTGAAGCTGTCCCTTCTTATCAGTTCTCAGTGCCAATGCCTGATAGTTTTACTCCTTTCTTTCTTTAATTATTGCAATGATAACTTAAATGCATTTTCTTCATCTAGTCCCACCTCCTTCAAATAACCTTCTTTCATGCTGTCATCCTAATATTTATAAAATATTCTCAAATTCAGAATTCTCCAATGACTATTATCTACAAAACAAAGTACAAACTCTTTAGTAAGGCATACAAAGTCACTCTTGATCTCTCTTAGCCACACTCCCTAGACCCTTATTCCAACACTTCCATCAGTCATGTATGGAAGACCAGCCCCCTAAACAGTTTGTCTTTTTCTTAATGGGTTACTCTGTATTATCCTTCTGTGGAGTTCATAAAACCCTATTTAGCTCTACCTGGTTCTTCTGGAATGTTGACTCTCAGTTTGTTCCTTCTTGAAAACAGCACAGTGAGAAGCTCATGTCCCATGGAGAGGTCACATAAAGATGTGCAGGACCAGCTGAGTCCAACACTGGTATCAAACATGTTAATAAAAAACCTTCCATATAATTCTGACCCCAGCTGTTTGAGTCACCCCAGCATCCCAGCTGAGGCCCCAGACATCATGAGGCAGAGATCAACCATCCTTGCTGTGCCTTATCTAAATTTCTGACCCATAGAATCAATGAGCGTTGTAAGAGGATTGTCATTTTATATCACTAGGTTTTGGGTAGTTTGTTACACAGCAACAGATACCCGAAAGACCCAGTTATGATATCATTTAGTTATCTGGGCTATCCAATACTAGAATAGTTTTCTATACCTTCCACAGTTTCTCCCAGGTTATAGCTGTATAGTTCTGTAATTGTTGCCTTCATGATAAGTATATTTGATTCTTTTTTTGTTTGCCCAGTGCCTAGCACACAGAAGATTTGCAATGAATATTGTTGATGAGGTCCCGGAACCTTCTTCCTATCTAGTTTTCATTACTGCATTGTAGGCACCCAATGAGACCTTTTACCACTCTATATTTTTTTAAATTTTTTTTAAAGATTTTATTTATTTATTTGACAGAGACCACAAGTAGGCAGAGAAGCAGGCAGAGAGAGGAGGGGGAAGCAGGCTCCCCGCTGAGCAGAGAGCCCGATGCGGGGCTCGATCCCAGGACCCTGAGATCATGACTTGAGCTGAAGGCAGAGGCCCAACCCTCTGAGCCATCCAGGCGCCCCACCACTCTATATTTTATTCTCAGTTGTTGGTAGTTGCCGATTGGGTCACCTTTGCCTCTCAAAATAAGTCCCTTGGCAACTACCGCCCCAGAAGTTCACTCAGACCCTTGCCTACTACCGAAATCAGTCTAATTTCAATTCAGCTTCTTCCTAGTGAGCTCTAGGTAATTATGGAAGGCTTGGCAGGGGTCCTGAGAAATGTCACAGTTCCATATCTAATGGCATAAGGAAAAGTGTGCAAGAAAGGCATTCATCTTCTGAATACCAACTGTGTGTCATGATCTGTGCTAGAAGGGCTCCATGTATCTGACCTAATCCTCTCAGCAACCCCAGAAATGGACATTTCGATTTCCATCTTATAGATGAAGAAGCTGAGTTTCAGTGAAGTTCGGTAATCTACACAGGGCCGCTTAGCTCGCAGAATGGAAGATCAACCCCAGCTTGTTTGCTCCAAAGCTGCTGTACTTCCTACATATCATACATACCTTTTGGAAGACTCCTATCAGAAGGACTTGGCCTCTGAGAGGGTTGATGGATAAAGTTTCACAAGTCAAATTTTCTTTCATTGATTTTAACCACAAAGGGGACTGATCCTCTGATAAAATGCCAAGTATCTAGAAACAACATCAATCAGTAATATTTCAGGATGCATATGTTTATTCAAGGGCAGGTCTGACTGGGAAGAGGATCAGGGAAGGGAGTGGAAGGAAGGAAGGAAGAGCTCACAGAAGGCCCTGAGGGGGAGGATGGAGTTGTCTTAAGGTGAAGTCAGAGGGAAACTGCGGGAGAGAAGGCTTGGAATCTAAGACAAAAGGCCTTTCCCTGGAGACTTGGGTGGGGTCGTGTCCTGGGGAAGATCAGAGGATCTAGGACATCCTTGTGTATAATATAGACAGGAAGCTGCAGACTTCTTTTACCTCTGAGCAGAGGAGCTTTAAAACTGTGCTCAACCAAAGACTACAAAGAAATGTCCTCAAATGAAACTTGGTTGGTAGAATTTTATTTTTCAGTCTCATTAATGTTCATTTTTCATCATTCTTTTTACTTACATGTAAATTGATTTTTTAAAAAATTTTATTTTCATGGTTGTCAAAAGTCTCAATGCACAGCAAAGTCGGGATCAGGATCAATTTCTATTTCTTTTCCATTAAAATCAATATAATTTTAGTGAAGGACAGTTGATTAGTATTTTAGAAAAAAAGGAAAAGAAAAAAAAGACTCCCTTTTCCCAGACATCATTGATTCATCCTAAGCCAAAGAATTACCAAAGGCCCTTCTCTGTTTTTCCTGTTGAGTAAGTCCTGGGATTCTGGGTTAAGCCGCTACTTCAAAAAATCAAATGTAAGTGCATTTGACAACCTACAGTGTGACTAGCATGCTCTACCTGCATACAAATCATCAACCTATATATGCAGTGCATGAGGAACTAGGAAACAAGATCACATGTTTGAAGTCTGGATTCCTAAGCAAAGTTCAGAGGTTGCTTAGTAAGACCTGTTTATATAAAATTAGCGGGTTTCCTTCTAAGTGGGGACTCATTCCTCTGCATTAAAGTTATAGTTATTCCAGTGCTCATGCTGGGGCTTGCTTCATATTTGAGTGAAGATGTGTTTTCCATTTTAAGAAACACACACACACACACACACACACACACACACACGATTTCCATAGAAAACCCAAAGGGAAACCAGAAACCTGTGATATTATGGAAGCAGAGGGGAGAGTATGTCCATAACAATAAGGAATACAATGAGAGTAATGACTGATAGCATTTACTGATCATTGTCTCTTGGTTCAGGTATTGTTCTGAGTACCAGATATGTATTAACCTTTAGCTTTAATAATGGGGGTAGATACTTATGACTCCCTAGTCCTAGTCAGAAAAACTGAGTCCTGAAGATTTTCATTTTTCCAAAGTCTTACAGATAATGAAGTGGGAAGCTGGGAGAAAAAAGCGGTTGCTTAATTAAACTGAACTCTGATTAAATCCAGCTTTTCAGTCTGCGCCTAGGCAGCAAAACAAGGTTTTAGACTTTCTTTGTCCTTCTCTTCCTCAGCCTGTTAACAGTTGAGAAAACTAGGCACTGAAGCTACTGTGGGGAATGGAATATTTGAACAATGCCTGCTTTGGGGAGCTTCCCTTCTAATGGGAGAGGCAGATCCTAAGACAAAGTATATAGTATGGAAGAGAGTGGACCATGCTAAGATGAAAGGTAAAATCTGGGCATGGAGAAAGGACGTTTTGCAGGGACGGGGGAATTTAGACAGACTGGTCAGGGACGACCTAAACAGAAGGGTGACATCTCAGTAGGGCCCTTCAGTGAGGGATGAGCCCTCCAGATATCTGGGGGAAAGCTCTATAGGCAGAAGGGAGGATGGTTGAAAAGCCCTGAGGTAAAAATATGTCTGGCCAGTGAGAGAATAGCAAGAAGGCCTGAGTGGTCCAAGTGGGGGAAGCAGATATGGAGTGGGGTCCCAACAGGTAGGTCTCACGGATGGAGCAGGAGCTGGGTCTTTTATTGCGGAATGAGATGGAGAGATGTTGAGCAGAGGATTTCTCTATGATCTCTCTTGTGTTTTAAATGGATCTTTCTGGTTGCTGTGTTCACAACAGACTATTCTGCAAGCTGCTGCAATCATCTGGGCAATAAATGATGATGCTTGGCCAGATGATTAACAGTGGAGGTGTTTCGGCTCTGGAGATACCTGGAAGACAGAGCCAACAGGTTTTGCTGATGAATTGGATTTGGGATGTGAGAGATACAGGAAGTCATGGGGGACTTCATATTTTTTTGGTCTGAGAAACTTCGAGAAAAAGGTTGTCATTTATTGAGATAAGGAAGATTGCAGAAGAAACAGGTTTTGGTGGGGAGAAAATGAATACTTCAGTGTGGGGCTTGTTCAGTTTGAAGTGCTTATTAACTCTCCCCGTGGAGAAACTGAACAGGCATTTGGACACAAACATGAATCTGGAGTTCAGGAAAGAGGAAGGGGGCGGGGGGGGGGGAGATAGGAAATCAGAGCACATATATGGGATTTAAAACCATGAGACTAGATGAGACCAGCAAGAGGGAGAGCATTGAAAGGAGGGAGAAAAGGCTTATACATTGGTCCCTAAGCCTCTCTAGCATTAAGGCAATGAAGAAGAACCCAAAAAGGAATCTGACAGGGCTGCCAGAGAGGTAAATGGAAAAGTAGACACATGGGAGGTCCCAGTATGGAGGTGCAGCCAGTGTTCACTGGAGAAGTGTGAGCAAATGTTGGTAGGTCAAACAAGGGCTTTGACCTTTGGAGTTAGCAAGGTAGAGGCCATTGGTTGATCTCATTAGGACGAGTTTTCTTGGAGTAGATCAAGAGATACCTTGGTGAGATAAGAGCCAGACTGGAGAGGACTCAAGTGATTGAGAAGAGAGGAACAGGAGATAACAAGCGTAGCCCACTCTTTGGAAGAAATGGGCTATACAGAGGTGAAGAGAAATAGCATAGAAGCTGGAGGAGAGGGGGTGCCGAGAGAAGTTTTTGTTGTTGCTGTTGCTTTTCACAGAAGAAGTGACACATACATGTAGGCTGCTGAGACAAATCTAGTAGAGAGGGAAGCATTGACAATGTGAGAGGAGAGAGCAGAGTTGCTGGAACAGCGAGTGGGCAGGTGGGAGAAGAGGGATCTGGTGTACAAAAGGAGGGCTCGACCTTCGAGAGGAGGGGGGTCGACATTCGGGAGAGGGGGATCGACACTCAGGACTTGAGTTAACATGGCAGAAGATTGGATGCAGGTGTGCATGATGGGTGTACTCAGCTGTTTGCTGTGGAATGTCTCTTCGGGCTGTTTCAGTTTTCTGTAAAACTGAGAAGCAGGAGGAAGCCATTTGCCAGCATACAAATGGGAAGGTATAGGAGGTCCGAGGAGAGCAGAGGGAGTATAAAATACTTGGATTAGGAGTATTAGGAGTGTAGGATTAGGAGATTAGGAGTGTAGCAAAATGCAGGGCAGCCTTAAGGACCCATTAGTAGTCAGTGATCACAAATTTGAAGTGAAGCCAGACAGCAGGAATGCGTGTTCTTCTCTAAACCCTTTCAGCTCTACCAGTGCAGGTGCCGAACAGACCTAAGAGCAGTTTCAGTGGAGTCATATGTCGGGATGACTTGAACAGATGAGGAGTACAGAGCCCAGACTTAAACAACTTGTTCCGGAAGTCTTACTGTGAAACATGGCTCAGAAGTGATGCAACGTGTGGAGGGATGGTGAGATGACAGGGAAATGTAAGATCTTTCTTTAAAGGTGGGTGATCCTAGCATGTAATTCCACACTAATGGACTGACCAAGGAGAGAAGAAAAACTTAATGCAGAAGAGAGAGGGGATCATGAGAGGGGTAAAGTCCTGAACAGGTGCGGAAACTGACCCCTGATAGGCACTGGTGGGACAGATTTGGAGGAAAGATTGGAGGAAGAGCAGGTTTTCCCCTCTGAGGGTCTCCATTTTCCAAATGATAAGATGAGGTCACTAGTTGGGAAGAGGGCACACATAGGAAGTTGGAGGAGCCAGGAGAAGGAAGTATCTGGAAGAATAGGTAAGTGTACTTTCTATGGAAGCACAGTAGGAATACTAGCCATTGTCAAGTGCCCATTGGAGGTTTTAATCCAGAGTTTAAAGTTAAAGTAACCAACGTAAAATCAAAGTGAAAGGTATTAGTCTTGTTCCGGGATTTTCTTCAGCAAGCAGTTACTCAGAGGGTAACTGCTTCACCTGGGAAAATTCACCTGGGAAACCTACAAACTGACAGAGCTTCATCCATGAAAAATATACTATCTCTAGAACCAAGGGACAGTGCCAGAAAGGGAAAGGAGAGGGTGACACTAGATGTGTTATTCTGACTACTGATCCCTTTAAATGAGTTTCTATTTTAAGAGCCTGGATGTCAATAATGCTTAATTTAATCAGCTTGTTGAAGGTTAAAAGGAAATTGGAAATCTTTGTGAGTACTGAAACAAGTTTTCATTAGAAACTCAAACTAATGGGCTAAGGGTGTTGTATAGCAAAGGTGGATGGCTTATCTGTTTATTCCAAAAGACAGTTATGATCTTGCAGGACAAATTATTGGATGTTGTTTTTCTGGGCCTTATCAGGATACCTTGGTTGCTTATCTCAGGATCTCTCCTTTACCTCCAAGCTATCATCTCTAGCACTGGCCTACAGAATCATCCGAGATCAGTCCTGACCCTAGTATAAGGAGATTTTAGGGGCTTTGTTTCAGAACTCAGTGGACCCTAACCTCCTTACTCTAGCATGTTAGGCCTTTTATAATATGGCTTTCTACCTACTTTCCTAGATTCATTTCCCACTACTCCACCCACATGTACCAGGCTACCTGTAGATCCCTGATGACTCCTAGTTCCAAGTAATATCCCCTCTCCACCTAGAATATATTGCATTACCTTGCCCCCTTACAAAGCTGTTCTTACTCCTTCGAGGCTCCTCAGTAGCACCTCCTCAGGCTTTCTCTAGTTCCTTTAACTTTCCCATCAGCACTTAATTTTGGGCTTTAAGCACTTACCACATTGTGCTTGATTTACGTATTTGTCTACCACAATACAGTATTCCTTGAGGGACCGTGTCACATTGATCTCCACAGGCCCAGCTCCTAGCCCAGTGCCTTATATATAATAAGCATTTGCTTAATTAATAGCATCAGATCCAACTCACAGAGAGAAAAGTAACAGTTCTAGAAACAGAGCTTCCACTTTTTCCCTCAGATCAAGCCCTAAATTTGTTTCAAGATCTGTAGCATTTGGGTAGTCAGTATGATGAAGTTATCAAGTTTGGGGGCTCTGGGCAGAGAGCTGGATTCGAATGTCAGCTCTACCACTTACTAACCAAGGACCTCTTTGGGCCTCAGGTTCCTCGTCTATTCAGTGATGACAAGAGACTCAACGTCATAGGGTTGCTATAAAAATAGACGAGACCGTGCATGCAATGTGCTTTGCTCCATGTTTCCAGTGCTAGGCACATAATGGGCAATAATCAATAGTTATCATAATGATTATTATGAACTGTAATTATCTGGAAGCTAGATTCTTGCTGATTTGTCTGTGCCTGAGCTCTCATCTTGAAATCCTAAGTATTTTAATTTCTCATTGAATGCATGTCTGTCTTGCATCCCCCTCTGCCTCTCCCGCCACTCCTTCCAAACTACTACCTGACTCCAAGGCACCTGGTCTTCCAGGAGCAGGTGCCTGGCACTGGGTAGCCAATCTCTAAACACTGCCTTCCTGAGATTTCCCGTGATCGCATTCCAACTGTGTGCCTCTGCAGACCAGCCATCCTCTGCGGCGTCCTCCCCTCTAGCTTCTCCCTGGGCTTTGTGTCTCTAGCTTTCAGTACATAAGCCTCAGCCTTTTGCCTCCTCCCGTGACCCTGCCTCTGTCCCCAGTATCTGCCCCACCTCAGCTTTTCCAGCAGCCTCTGGGTCTGCATTGAAGTGCCCTAGTTAACCTTTTCTTTTTTCCGTAGCTGGTCATAATGTACATTTTATATCCTCTGTGCACGCTTGTGTTGAATAGTAATGGTCAGTCCTATGACTGCACACGAAAGAGGTGCTGACCTAGTTAAATTCTTTTGCTGTAAGGATCCCCAGATACCCTCCTGCAGCATCCAAAAGGTCTCTGATTTGCCAGATTGCTGGCAGTTCTAACCAGATCACACATACTCTACGATACTACACTTCATTAGTTTCCACCAAGGCCATAGAAGTGGCCTGATCATTTCATTCTACCTGGAGCTCAGAAGCATCCTGACTGGTGGTTAAAGACGCTATGGCTTTGATTTTTATTCAAATGAATTTCCCAAGGAGAAACTTCAGGCCTAGACAATGTTTTGATTAAAACTCTCTGGCTAACTACCCAATAATCTGAAGAAATTAGTGGATTTGCAGCAGATGTCAGTATGTGGAAATAAGGAGAATCCCATTTCTAAATGTTTCCCAAAGCTCACAGTTAGAAACGACCTTGGCCAACCTGTTTAATCTGGAGTCTCGATCAATTGAAATGGCAAATCTCTCAGAGAGAGAAAGACGTTGAAAAGAGAGAGAGAAAAAGAGCAAAAGATGCGCCTGGAACTGATTATTCCTGAATAAAGCCTCTGCCTTCGCTCAGGTCACAATCCCAGGGTCCTGGAATTGAGCCCCCATCTGGCTCTCTGCTCAGCAGGGAGCCTGCTTCTCCCTCTCTCTATCTCTGTCAAAACAATAAATAAAATCTTAAAAAAAAAACAAAAACAGAGCTGCCATCCGTTGTTTAAACAAGGCACCAACTTCTTTATCACCAAATGAGTTAACTTCATCTACAAGACTGTTTTTCATTAATATTTACTCTCCTAGAATGTTACTATATTGTGTAAATTTGTAGGGACTTAAAAGAAATCAATTCCTATGTAATGATTATGTTCTATGTATACAGTTATATTTTATAAAAGAAGCCGTATGTTGAGACCCAAGGGCTTCTGTAATGTAACCAAAGATACGTCTCCTGCAAAACCCAAAGATAGGTATATCCTTTTATTTGTTTCCTAAGTCGAGAAGTCATAAGGCAATAAAATGATTCCACTCGTCTTATTAGTGGTTAGTTAATGTGACACCAGAGAGGAAGAGAGGGCTGGAGGGAGAACGGTCCCTGTTCACAATATTTTGAGTGATGGCTCTTTGGATCAGGATATCTTCCCTCCATCTGCAAAAAGCAGCAGAGATGAAAGAGACTGAATCATTCTTCCCAGACTTGGAAAAGATACTCTGGACAAGGTGGAGGTGGGAAGAGGCCAGCTCTCTCCTAGGCTTCAGTGTCCAGCCTCTGCAGGGACTGGAGGGGAGATTTGCTGCACATCTGTATTCCAGCAACCCACTCCCACGTGAAGCCGCTATTCCCAAGTTCCTGTTGCTAAATATAGCGCCTGCATTTCAGACTGACAGGAGAGCTCCTGCTGTGTACACCAGGAGTTGAATCTTCACTTCACACACTCCTAATATGGTAAGCCCTGCAGCCTATCAGCCTGGGAGCCCTGGAGAGAGACCAACTCAGGGCTCTGCAAGCTCCCCTACTGGTTAACCCTTTTGTGGAAGGCAGAAAGGAAGATGGAGTAACCATGGGTCACTGCAGATTCTCCAGGTCCTAAGTAAGAGTCACAAGCTAAGTCCACGTGATCTGGAAACCAGGATCCAGTCCTGCTTCCAAGGAACAATGTCTGTGGACAATTAGCCTTCGGATTCAAGGCAACACGGTGAAATTAACTGCCTGAACTCCATGGGTCACAGAAATGAAACCAGGTGCGGTGGCGGTGGGGAGGGTGGTAAAGGGTGGGGTTGAAAACTAAAGGAATAAGAAAATCTGTTTTCAGGAGGGTAGAAAAGGCAGTAGCAAATAGGACAGGGGAACTGAACAGTATGCTCCCCACACCCCCTCAGACTGTGTGTCTGCTTTGACACAGCAGCTGCTTGCCCAAGGCAGAGAGACCAGCAGGTGTCCGGGCTGGCTTTTTATCCTGGACCCAGAAGTGAGCAGAGAATGCAGGGAATGTGTCCCTGGCGACTCCCCTGCCCACCCGGTATTCTTCCCAGCCTGCTGCAGACTCCACCACCTTAAGAACCCATCTGGGGACGCCTGGGTGGCTCAGTTGGTTAAGCGGCTGCCTTCGGCTCAGGTCATGATCCCAGCGTCCTGGGATCGAGTCCCACATCGGGCTCCTTGCTCAGCAGTGAGCCTGCTTCTCCCTCTGCCTGCCACTCTGCCTGTGCTCGCTCCTGCTCTCTCTCTCTCTATCTGACAAATAAATAAATAAATAAAATCTTAAAAAAAAAAAAAAAAAAGAACCCGTCTGGTCAGTGTTTCAGTGATTACCAAGAACCAAAGGACTATGGTTCTTGCAGGAATAATAAGGAAGAGGCAGCCAGTGGTTAGACAATTAATGCTCCTAATAACTTGCTAAAGTGTTAAAGTGTTGGTGTGTTTTTCCCTTGGGGGGCAAAAGGGAAAACCACTCTAGCAGCTCCCACTGAGAGGACTGTTAGGGCTGGTGAGTCCCTTTTCAAGAGGGGATGATGTATAATAAAAGAAGTTTCAAGAAGTCTTCATCATGCTAATGATTGCCCTGCTTCTCAGTGTTCTGCTGACTTCTATAATTTGGTAGGATTAGGAGTCTCTAAGAGGCTGGGGAGGGTAAGGACTCTTTTAAACAGTATAAAGTTTTCTCCCCTGCAGGGTCAAATGTGGGCACTCTCCAATATGGTCTGGATCTGCAGTGATGACATCAGCAAGTGGCCAACAGCACCTGCTTATTTACCTTTTGATGCCTCCATTCCAAAAACTATTTTGCATATTTTACTTTCTCAAGACCAGAGTCCTCCAAGAAGCATATCATAGGAGGTCCCTAAATTAGAAATGAGACCACGGTTGGGCTCATTTGTGACACAAGGCATGGACCAATATTCTACCAGGTATCATCATCTCCTAGTAGAATCTGTCTGTGTACAAGGTAGGAATTTCCTGGCTCTCCAGCACTATCCTCTATATGTTGTTCCACCTGTCACTGCCTCCCCGAGGGGGCCAAGGATGCACCCTCTGTGCCCAAGGGTAGCTTTCCAAACAGGATCTTTAGAAGGGAGCTCTGCCAAGTCTCAGGTCGAAGACAGGGTCCTTCTGCTGAAGGCCGAGCTCCAGGCAGCTGTGGGGGTAAGTCCCCCTCTGGACATAGACAAGACCTCTCCTGACACAGGTGAGACCCACCTCACTGGCTTTTTACCCCAGTGATGAATAAAGAGAGATGGCCACCTGTAGCTTTCTCTTGCCTTCCACGCAGCTCTCTGGCCCCTGGCTGTCCTTTGCCACATCTCACTTTATCCTCTCCCCCTAGAACCCCAGTCTGGCCTTTTCAGGTTACATTCCCACATAAATCCCTCTGTGCTCCAAGAAGAGATAGGGGAGCAAGATCTTCTGCTGTCCCCACCACCTTCAGCAACCCCCACCTTGGTTTTCTTGCCAAGCTTTGTTTTTGTACAAACTCTTAAGTAGGGTGCTCAGTTCACCTCAGAACCTTTGCTTTTGATCCAAAGTAAACCCCATTAGCAACTGGTTCCTGATGCAAGAACCAGTTTAGGATGTTTGAGAGGCAAAAGCAAGCAAACCATCACTTATTTCTTTCCTTTACAGCTGTGGATACAATAATCCAAATTTTCCTTGTATCAGTGTGGACCCTCTAGCTACTAGAAAAAGTGTCAGGAATTATGGAGAAGGAAGAAAAGCATGAAAATTAATATATAAGATCTTACCTCATACCAATTGAAATATGTATAACCTTTATTACAAAAGAAAAAAATAATAACCATTTGGCAGAAAAAGAACACTGAGAGAAAGTGAAGAAAGCATTACTTCATTTTCAGTAAAGCTTAAATTAAAAAGTCTTTGTCAGAACTTGTATCATTGCCCACATTTGCAACCCAAATTAAAAAAAAAAAAGAGGGAGAAAAAGAGAGGAAGGTGGGCACTTCTCTAGAATTCTCACAGTTAACTTCACCAATTCATAAACTTGAAGCTTCACTGTAACTCTAGTACCTGCCCCCCCACCCACCCAGCATGGGTTGATCCTGCTTTGATGTTTTGCATTTCAGTAGTCTTAGGCCCTGAGAAAATGTGGACTATGAACCTAACATGCTCACAATCACAAGGATTTATATTGGACATTAATATTAGCCAATAGGCTTCACTTACTTTGTTCAGTGATTATATCTTGAGTTGTGCTACCTGTCATTCTCTGTTCCTGCTCATGGAGATACTGCAGTACGCAAGGCACGGTTCCTCCTACTTTTGGAACTGTTAGTGGAGGAAACAGACCAAAAGAAGGAAAAAAAACACCTGATTGTCATCATTATTCTGAAGGAAATAAACAGAGTGATACAGTGAGTATGAGAGTGTCTGAAGAGGAGAGAGAGCCTTCTCTGGCAAGGAGAAGTGTTGAGTTAAGACAGACCTGGAGTGCAAAGGTGCTGATAGGAGAACCAGGTTAGGATGTCTGAGGGATAGAAACAAAGCCAGCATGTGGCGTGAGCCCAGTAAAACAGGGAGAAAGAGAAAAGAAAGGAGATTGGCCAATTGGGAGGGCTCAGAAAAAGCTGTGCAGAGGTTGAGAATTTTACCCACATTTCAATGAAAAAGCATGGGAGGGGTATTAGCACTGGAAAGAATGTTATCTGATTTTCAGGTTCAACGTCAACCATTTCTAAATAGTGCGCTCACAATTAATAACTGCAGCTTTTATCACCAAAGAGATGACAGTGCAGATACCCAGATGCCTGTTGGGTGTCTGCACATCAGCTTAGCAACTCAAGAAGCTATGCAATTTCAGTCTCTTGAAGTTTGAAAATTCTGCATCCCTGGGAACTGAGTCATTTTTGAAGTTGATGCACATCCCAGAACATGCCAGGCAGGAATGCTCTTTTCTTTTCCCTTTGGGTCAGGAATCAGCAGGATCTTCCTCTCTGATTATATTCAAGAGTGTAAATAGCTCCTGCCACCAACCTAGATAGAGGGACTACCCACCAAGTTATAGAGAACTGTTTCCCTGACCTTGGTATCAGATCTGTGTTCTAGGTTTGCATAAGGAAAGCTAGACCAGGGCAGACGAGAACATTTCCTGCTTCAGACAACAGGTCTGGGAACAGACTGTTGCTAAAACAGCACATAAGGAATAGAATGATCTCAATAGCTGTGCTTTATATGGACTTTCTTCCCTCTGCATTTGGCTACTCTGTTAATGGCTTTTTTATGGTTTCAGACACCACAGCTCATCAGCACTTAAATAAAAATACCTACGCTGGATTCCTACCTGGCCCTGTCCGACCTGACTTGTGATGACATGGCAGGTGAAGGGGCAGGAGGCCAATGATCTTTCATAGGGAAGGGACTGAAGATACATTTTTGTGAGTGGAGATGCTCTTTTCAAGTTAGGTCACCTAAACTTCCCAGAGCTACAAATAAGAGTTGACATGATTTCCATGCTATATAGTAAGGCCTTGAGTGTCTCAATAAAACTTAATATTGATGAGTTGTGTCCCTCCCCCCCCCTCCACACACACACATTGCCTTCCTTATTCTCAGGCTACAAAAAGGGATAGCTGGAAGTGCTTGGGAAGCACTATCCAATAAACAGAAGCATAAATCCCAGGTCTAATTAGTAATGCTATTCAGCTCTAAGATGAGCTGACATGCTCTTTGTAGGGCTTTGAGTTGGTAAAGCCTGTGGATCAATGTCAGTTTAAAGGTGGTTTTTCTCTGTTCACACATGGAACACAACAAAGGAAAGGGTTCTTTTCAGGAAACAGTGGGGAGATCTGCTTCTTCAAAGTGGGTGAAGGTGTAGACAATGACCATTTTTCACAATAAACATTAGCTGAACCATTACATTTTTTAAACACAGATTTAGTGGATAGGTTTGTGTGAATGTATGCCTTTGGCCAAGTTCTCAAGGGTTGTCTTTTTTCATGGGGGAAAAAAATCCTCTCAGCCAAGGCCAAGGAAACTATTTCTTCTAAGAAAGGAACTGGTATGGCCTGTAATGTAAGCCATGAAATCATTGTAGCCAGAGCCAACAAATGCAGCCAACGGGAAGGCTTCAGCAAGATTCAGACTGTGACAGGAGGCCCCTGACAGCCCTGCTCTCAGCTTTATGGCTCCTGTGACAGAAAAATGGCCTTAAGATGATGTTCAAGTCCTAAATTTCTTTATGAAAGAAAGTATTAGGAAGGAATATGAAAATTATAGACAGGCCCTTAAAATTGAATCAGAGGGGAAATTCTTATGAGTTTATTTAGAAAGGACATATTTAAATTCTTTTGAAATGCTCTTTTATCTTACAGTACAAAAGAGGGTCTCAGAGAGGGAAGAGACGATGGCTAAGATGCTTGACCAGATCAAGTCTTCACAGACCAACCGCTGGAAATGGATTAAACTTAAAGATGGGATTGAATTAGGTCACCTTAACACTTTGATCAGGGAGCGCATTTACCAAGTGTGACATTGCTGAATATTTGGCTGTGACAACTGAAGGAAGAAGGGAAGAAATGATTGCCATAGTAGCCGCTGCCAACACGCATATAGGCCAACCATCTAAGAAGCAGGTAAGTGGTAGGAAGGGCCATTGTGCTCCAGATTTCACACCTGCTTCCTCAGGCTCCTGTCTCTGCCTTTCTCCTGCTCTGCATCCCAGGGACAAAGTGTCCCTGGTCTCCGACAGCTGGCTCCTGGTTGGGTTGGACACCAGAGAGTGAGAGGAGGCTGCAGGCTTGGTGGCCTCTGTGCTCATCCCCTCTCCACTCCTTATCACTGACAGGCAGCATCCTATCAGGTCACTGCCTCCAGGACTGTCTTCTCAGTGGGCTCTGGGAGCAAATTCCCCTTCCCCTGGCCCTTCAGCCCTGGAAGTGATAATGGCTTTGGCTCTGGCCAATCTCTGGATGCTTGCCATCCACGGTTTGCTCCCTCCCCCACTCCCACCTCTCCCAGGAGCCCATTCATTATATTCTCTTCACTTAAACCACTTGAGTGGAACTGTATTTCTTGCCCAGACTCAGAGCCATACAGTCCTGAATACATTTTCTCAAGACGACAGCTCTATGCTAAGGCAAAGGGTCAGGGGACACCATCGATCCCTAATTCAGGTTCAATGTCTTGGTGTGGAGAACGATGTGACATCACTACAGAACCTAGACCACAGTTCATTGTTTTTGTCAGGCATTTTCAGCTTGAGGCCCATGCATTTTAATATATACATTACAGGTCTGGGCCAAAGCCCCCCAGAAAGCCACTGTAAGATTTACATTATGGGGGAGCCCAGCCAGAAGGTATGGGAAGGCAGAGGTATTAAGAGAGCTTATGATTCAGGAAGAATTTATATAGGAACAGAAACACTTTACATTTACTTTTCTTTGCTATGTAGATAGTCAAGAGAAACATGAAAGATAGAGGTAGGAGAGGACTGAAAAGCAAGGGGGAGAGGGAGGGAAGGGGAAGGAGGAGGAGTGCAGTGGAAAGAAGGGAGGGGAGAAGAAAAGAGAGCTATTAATTCTTTCTTAAATTTCAGCCAGAGCTAAATAAAGTTTCTTTTTAGGAAAACCAAACAATTTTACTTACTTAACTAATGCCAAGATTTTTGCTTTGAAAAGGGGACCGGTCTACAAGATACTTAATTTACAGCCTGGATCTCAGAGGCCCTTTCCAGACACCCTCAGATATCCCCGTTCTCCCATACCCCATAGCCCATGACCTGGCTCTCAGCTGTAATCTGACATTCTATTATAGGACTTACGTATTGGTGTGCTGTCGCCCTTGCCCTCTGGCCCATGAGCCCCACAAGGCCAGGCGCACTGGACGTCCTCCTTCAGTTTCAGGTAGAAAGTGTGCATCAAGGCCAGCGTGAATGTGGGAACCCAGCATGTCTGGAAACCAGGGTGGCCATTCCTCCTGGAAGGAAGACAGATTAGTGGTGGGGACAGAATGACTGATTACATTTTGTCTCGGCAAGTCTGAATTGAGGACATTTCCTTATTCAAAGGCGATCCTCTCCCAAAATTACTTTTTGTGCAAACCCGATTCAGGGTTTGATTCACATGTTGTTAGTGGCAGAGAATGAAGTGTCTCTCTTCCCTTCCCCAGTGCTGTATCTTCCTAGGAAAATAAGAAAGAAAAACCTCCAGATGGAGAGCTTCACATTGTCGGCAGATTTAGAAAAACTCCCCTGGAATTTGTGTTGGTGATGCAGTTTGGTGCAGACTGACAAGTGAGCAATCTTCCATCTTATCACTTTAATTTCAGGCTTCAGAGATGCCCAGCTCTGTTGTTCAAAGGGTTTTATTAAAAATTTGTGAGGAGGGAAAAGAGGTCTCCGTGGGCCTGTCTGACTTCATTATGTCTGACAGAACACACTGATGGAGCAGAGCCACAGAAGGCTGAAGATGGCCGTCCACGGTGCTGCGCTGAGTCAAAGGCCTTTGGAGCTTCCCGGTACTGACCACAGATATTCCAGTCTTTGGGATCTCTCACATCATCGTGAATCTCGATATCAACCTAGTGTATACGTCTTTTGTCATTAAACCACCGGCATTCTAGTCAGAAGACAAACACCCAAGGATCCTCAACCTTTAACTTGCCCCCTTCAAGCAACTTCTGCTCTTGCTCCTCTGGGTAGCAAAACTCCATTCTCTGATAATTTTCTCGATGAGTCCAGATCAAGCAACAGACTGTCTGCAGCTCCTCGGCAGCTTTGATGTGTCGCAGGAATCCAATATTCTATAAAGAGGAGGAGCTGTCGTTCAGATCATCATCGAGACCCCATTAGAATCCTCTAAGCCTAGGTGCAGACCTCACAACATCCTTAAAAGGCAGAGATTGGTCTGATGGCACTGACTCAAACAGAAAAGAAAAGACTGGCTTGTGTGCTCCATAAAAAGGAGTGCTGGGTCACATGAAGGTGGTCGGCACACCAAACACGATGCCTTCTCCATATTGTATTTTTGTGTTTGCCGAGATCAGTCTCCAGCCCGGAGAGTGTCCCTGCTGAGAGCCACTCAATGGGATTTTGGGAAGCTTTGGGATGAATAAAGAGGGGGACGGAGTGTACCACAAGACAGAATGGGACCCAGGAAGTAGAGAGCCCTGAGCAGGCTTCTGGATTCCAACCCCAGCTCACCCAGCAGGCTCATCACAGCCTTACTCAAACTGAGGTAAATGTTGGGATCAACTGAGAGCCTTTTAAAAATACACATACCTGGGCACAACCCCCAGAATCATTGGAACTTCGCCATTACCTAAAAGGGCCAGTAGAATGTGTAAGTTTATAAAAAGTCGGGAAAACCTTAAAAGTGCAGAAAATGCAAAGCTAAGGCAGAAGATGAGTCTCTTCGGTTCTGCTGGCCACACTGTCCCTCTCAGAGGGGGTTCTGTTTCAAAGAGGTAGAGCTAGGGGGGCACAGGAGAGGTAGGTGCCCCTCACTGGTCAGACCTGAAGGCTCTCATTTGCTCAAGGGCAGAGTGGCCTTTGATTCCACAGCTGCTTTGGGAGCTTGGGAAACTCCTGGTCAGCAGTGGGGCTGGAGAAACCACCTTCCTTACCTAAAGCCCCAAGGCATCTACCTTTGATTCTTTGGTAAGTCCATACCCACCAGCAAAAATAAAGAGATTCCTCACTCCCTCTCCCAAATCCCTTCCATCTTATCTATGAACTTTGCCCCTGCTTAACCTATTGCTCCTCACGGAGGAAAGAGGGTAGCTCTTCTTTCTTATATTCTAGGGGCCTATATTAAACTTGGCAATGGTCACGATTTTCACTCACAGCATCACTGCCTAATGCGGTGGAGTTGTGCAGTGCACTACCTGTACAGCTGTAGATTACGACCCTGCGGAATCCATGACTGGACAAGCATGCCACAGAAATGAAAGTGCAAATGACTGAAAACACACCAAACAGACACACACACACACACACACACACACACACACACACACACACACACACGGTCAGTAGCCACCAGCATGGCAAAGAAAGAAAAATAGCAACAACAAAACCAAGAGAATGACCCATTTTAACCTAGACAGTGATCAAACGTTTCCATGTAAACTGTGATTTTAGTAGCTGCTTCTTTGGCCCTAGAAATTATGCTTTCCTTTGAAGAGCTGATGTAGGGCTCCAAATGATACATTCAGTACTGGAATTCAGTGTTCTGTTTCTCTGCAGGATGGTAATAGAGACTGGATACGTGTCCTAGTGTCTAATTCTCCAATTACGTAATTAGTAACTGTACATCATGGAAAAAAAGTCCTGCTACAAGATAGGATCTGGCAGGAGGCAAGGCTCAAGTTGTGAAGAGTAACATTTTTTTTAGTATTTAAGACTTCTTTAGCCCCAAGTCATTATTAATGGTTTCTTTCTTGTTCTGTTACATCACCATTGTTATTTTTTTTTTTTACCATTGTTATTATTACTAGGTGATCATTGTTAAGAGAATGCTGCTTCAGAAATTTGAGAAGGAGAGAGTGGGAGGGAGAAGGGAAGTGACACAGGCATCACCTCCAAACTACAGCTCTCTGCCTGTCCTGAGAATCTTCCAGAGGCTTGTGTCCTACCTCTAATTTCCATAAGACCCTCCTGCACGTCACAATTCACTCTTTGGTGAATCACCCTACACAGGGCAGGGCAGACCAAGGGAGGGAAGAAAGCAAAGTCGGTTAGCTAGAAGGCACTAAGTCTATATATGGGATACATTGACCCATTTCCTTTTCTTTTCCTTTTGGATCTTCAGTTGTATAGTTATTATTTCTTATCCACAGGCTCAATAGATCTTTTTCCAGAACATGTAATCTTACGGTTCACCTAATGGGCCATCCATTAGATCTCTAATCATCCTCAAAGCTTGGCTTCAGCTCGCTGACCACTTGAGGGGGGCCTTTTTAAAATGTTATCTTCCTTAAACAAAGAGAAGTTTGTTGAAATGCATCTCTGCAGAGCTAATTGTTGAGGTTGATCTGTTTGTTTTCTGAGGGGGCATTTTATCTGCCCTCTGGAAAGTACCAGAGCTCTCCTCAGAGTGGTGGCATTGTCCCCCCCTTTCATTCTCCCCTCACTCCAAACACAGGGACTCTGCTTTCAAGCCCATTCCCTGCCAGGGAAGTCTTTTTTCTTTAGCACACACAGAAGATGAGAATAGTATCATCGACTGACATGTCTCTTAAAGTTTGAGAAGCAGTGTTGGCAACCGCAGCCGCAACAAACAGTCCACATCCAGGGCACGCACTTCTGCCTCGAACACGGGAATTCAGGCCAATTCAAATATTTCCGAAACACCTCTCAGAGCCAAATGCTCAGCTCTGTGCACTGAAGGGGCAAACACTCCAGTCCTCCTCTTGAGGAGCTGTTTTTAAACAGCACTCCCCATTAATGCTTTGGTTAGGTTTACAGAAGAAGAACAACACTTCACGGATTTCTAGTTACTTCTAGGTCTAGTCTAGGAGATTTGGGGCTCTGCAGAGTCCAAGGTTAGCACTCGATACCGTAGTTATGTCATTGGCTGTGGTCGGCACTAATGGTGATGAATATTTAATAGAACCAAGCAATGCACGAGTAGTTTTATGATCATGGTGTCTGATGTAACATGATGAATGGATAAATGTAAATTATGTGATTTTCAAGAGATTAAAATCCTCTGTCAGTGCTGAAGAAAAGGTTTTTAGAACTCTCCGTGGGTGTCATAGAGCAAGCTATACTTTGCAGAAGAAATTTCCAAACATCTATACTATGACAACATTCTTTCCGGATTTTCCAAGAGCATTCTAATTTCTATTAATTTGCTCTCTTGTTGCCATATATATCCGCATATTTCTCCTACTGGGTACCATGTATTTTTGGTTTATAATCACCATAATTAAAGCCCACTGCAAACTTTGGTGCACATCCCCTCTTAGGCATAAAAAGAGGTCGTGGGTCACTCTCAAATTTTGAGGCCGCATGTATATTATATTTTTTTTAAAAAGCCGAATCAGGGTTTTAAAAGTTGTAGTTTGATTTAAATACAGGCGTTTAACAATTTAATACTTTTAACTCCCCACCCAGTACAATATAATTGTCTAGTTATAAGAAATTATAATTCTGGGCACACATACACCTAGGTATGGTGTGGGTACTACTCTTGTCTTTGAATCCCCGTATCTCGGGCTACAAGTTCATTTGGAGTTGATGGTAAACAAATAAATAGATGTTCATGTTGTTGATACTACAGGAGAGGGAAAAATAATCATTCCTCTGTCCTTCCAAGTGTTGCCTGGGACCCATATAACAAAAGACAGATTCATAAGAGAAAAAATGAACAGGAGTTTATTAGCAAGTATTTCTCATAGGTCCATGGGAGAAACCTAAGAAATCGAGTCACTTGAGGAGGTGGCTTAGAATTTAGGTATAATACCATCTCCAGCTAAACCAAATAAAGGCCTGTGTTGGGGAGGTGAAATGTGGCGAGGTGACCAGGTACATGAACACGGTACACGTGGGTGAGGGTCATTGTGCAGCTGTAAGCTGGTGACTTTGCCACTGATAAGCCTTCGGTGACTTAGAGTCATCCTTCTCTTCCAAGTACAGAAAGGGAGACACCGTTACAAATGGACAGTTCTTTTATAAATATATGCTTTCCTTAAGAAAGGGCAACTTTTATTTTGTTTGTTTGTTTCTCAAAGAGCTTTTCTTGTGTCTGCTCCTTCTTAAAATAAACAGCTCAAAATAATCTGTGTGCCAAGAGGCATATTTGGGGGTCTCTTCTGGAGTCCTAAGGTACTAAAGACACTTGCGGCTTTCCAGGTACTGGCCATAGGGTGAATGCTAATCCTGCAGCGCTGAAAATCAGCCCAGGGCCCAAGTCACCAGGTCCTGAGCCAGAGCAAAGAAAGTGAGTTGCGGGTGGGAGCCCTGACAGGTCTGCCCTCCTCCAGCCTGACTTTGGTGCTCACAGTGTGGGAAGAGAACCCTGCGGCCTGGAAACAATTTGACAGGCCGATACATTTTTGAAACTAACTGCAGGGTTTTGGGAGCCTCCAACTTTGGGCTCTCTTTCCACCAGTAGCCTTCAGGGGAGTGATATGGAAAGCTCAAACAAGAGCAGCTTTCCAAAGCAGTCTAGCTTCCCACCTGCTGCCCCATGGTAAACGGGGAACTGCTTTCTAACCCCACAGGAGGCACACCTGTTTAAGGGCAAAATTAAATCTTCCCATGGAACACTTACTCACCAACCCCAGCTCTGAACGAGACACTGGCGGTGAGTTTTAGGGAAGTTGTAAAAAAAAGGGGAATGGGGAGTTTTTACATATATGCGTATCTGTATTTGAAATTTCTGTCTTACAGGCCCTGTTCCTGAGGCTTCAGCACTAAAGTTGTGATCAAAGGCTCCCTACTAAATTAAGGAAAGGAAATGTGCCCGGCAACAGCAGTAAGGAAGACAAAGGAGTCCCTGTACGGACCTTCTCTTGCCTCACCTCCTCCTTGGGAGCAGGGATTGGTTCTGGTTTTCCTGAAATGCCCTTCCTAGAGTTTGAACCCCACACTGTGTCCTTACCAACAGCTGTGAAGTGTTGGTGAGGTGAAGCATTGGGTCAACTGTCCATAGGATCCTTGACCCTACATTTATTTTAGGGACTAAAGAGGGGAAGGCGCAGGAAGCAAGGATACTCAGACTTTAAATATTATCTCTGGTCATTGCACCAGGCAGCACTAAAAAGCCCATTAACAGTAAGGAGCAAATGCAGTTGGCAGGTGTTTAACAATTAACACAATTAAATAATTGTGTTTAAACGCAATTTAACAGCTTTTGTGGAGCACTCATGGGCCAGCCACAGTATTAAATTCTTCTTATGCATGACAATATTTTATCTGTTCACTACTGACAAGTTTATATTATTTGTCCCCTTTTTCCAAAAGAAGCAGCTGAGGCCTAGAAAGGACAGGGGATTTGTTCAAGGTCACATGGTGAGTGTTGGTGACTGCAGGAATCAAGAGCACCCTAACTCCAAACATGAAAAGGACAGAGAGGGAACTATGTGCTTCTGAATTTTTCAGAGCATTTACCACTCATTCCAATCATTTGGGATTTATCATAATCTAAAATGTTGCACCAATTTTCATGTCAGCTTTTATAATCCCACCAGGACTGCAAATTCCTTGAGGCCAATTTTTGGGGATTGAGGTCAATTTTGAGGATTTTCTACTTCTTTGTCTTCTTCAAAGTGCCTACCGTAGCAATTTGCACAAAACAGGCAATTAAAAAATATGCACATTAATAAATCGGAAAGCAGAGAGTTAATTTACTAATTATCAAGTGAGTTGAAGAAAAAAAAAGAATCCTACTAAAATAAAAAATGGATGAGGATTTGTCTTCCCCATTTCCCAGGATGTGGGTCATTTTTAAAAGGCAAATTCCAAGTCTGTCTGGAGTTCCTAAGGAGGGAAATATCAGAGTCAGGTTAATTAACTTTCTGAAATCGCTACATTAGGAATGAAGAAGGCAGTGGAAGCTTCTGACAGCATCCCGAATGTGCCAGTGGGCAGCCATTCCAACAAAGCTCCAAAGTAAATCAGGCTTGACTCCCGTAAGCCCCAGATTCTCACAACTTCAGAGATGCCTCCTCTAATCCTCTCTCTCCTGAGGGCTTATAGAGTCTGCAGTGGCCCGAGGGCAGGAGTCACAAAAGCCCAGCCCTGGTGCCCACAGGAGCAGAAGAGAGGCGGTGCACACTCAGGAATCAGCAAGATAAGCAGCAGTGGAATCCTTTAAGCCAAGACCCTGGGGGTAGACACACCAGGGACCAAGGTACCTGAATGTTTCTAGATTCCCATCTGCAAGGAGAGAGAAGCACTCTGACATCAGAGCCTAGCAGAAAGTCAAATAAAGGGGCCTGCATTGTCTGCATTGTCCCCTTACCAGCAGTGTGCCCATCACACGTGCGCATGCGTGTGCACAAACACACGCAGCTACCCTCACTATACTCCACTGCCTTTGTTCACTTTCTCCAAGGGCACACCTGTGATGCTCCTGGACAACACTGGACGCCAGGCCACCATCTCCCCCCCCGAGGGCAGCTGCGCAGGAAGCAGTTAAAAGTAAGGAAAGTAACAGCAATCTGTTAAAGTGAGTAAAATCCCCTCTCCCTCTGGTCCTCCAATAATGCAGCTTATCTGTCACCTGGGTTTTGTTCTGTCTCCTTCATATTCACAAGTAGGAGGTATCCTCCTTAAAGATATCTTTCTGGGGATGGGAGGGACTTTCTTTTCAATGTTGGTCTGGTGCCATTTTTGGCTGTCATCTGTAGCCAAAGGCAGAGCCCAGTTTTGCAGGCCGGTTCCCTCCCAGACATGTGTCTCAGCCAGCAGAGGCTCGGCCAGCAGCACACATCTGTGCTCCTGGCCCAGAATGGGGCAGGGAGAGGAAGGGAAGGGAGGGCTGCCTCCCCAAATGCTCTCTTTCTGAAGCTCCCTGAGCCTCTCTGGTGATGCCAAAGCCTGCCACCGAGCTCTAGTTTCTCCCACTGTAACAGGATATGCTGCCATTAGGGGCCTGGTGCTGTGTCTGCTGTTTTAAAAATGAAAATATTTGCTTCTAACTGCAGTTACCATCTGTTTGTAACCTTTACTCCTACCCATATGCCAGCTTGAAACCGCTACTGGAGCCCTTGGATCTCATGGGTTTTCCCGACAGACTAACCTCTAACTTCCTCTTGGAATTTTTTGAATAACCAAGAGCTAGTCTCATGAGCTGTTCCTCCAAGCATAGTCCAATTTTTAAAGGACTGCACGTCACGTGGCACTTCCAGGTCCCCATGGTGAGGACCATCAAAGAGAAAGTAAGGATGAGAAATTAAAATATGAAAACAGTGCAAACCCACAGAGTTAGTTCAATACCTTCCAGAATGCAACTGGGTAGACCGAAAAAGAGATTGTTCATGTTATCAAAGAAGACAAATGAAAAAATAGAACAGGGTTTTAAAAATATTTTTGGATAATGATAGCATGCCAAAGGAGGAAGAACCTGACTTAAAAGGGGGGTAAAGCCCATGGGAATTTTAAAACATCTGAAGATGTGTAACATTTAACAATGCTGTAGCTCTAAGAAGAAATGAGATGCTGAGAAACATAGTAATTATATTGGTCGGGATATTAATAAAGCAGTTTAGCTTAAAAGCAGGTGTCAGGGCACCTGGGTGGCTCTGCTGGTTAAGCATCTGCCTTTAGCTCAGGTCATGATCTGAGAGTCCTGGGTTTGAGCCCTGCATTGGGCTCCCTGCTCAGTGGGGAGTCTGCTTCTTCATCTCCCTCTGCTCCTTCCAGCTTGTTCTCTCTCTCTCTTTTTCTCAAATAAAATGAAATCTTTTTTTTTAAGCAGGTATCAAACAAATACTTAGTGCTGGGTAGTAGGCATCTTCAAAACCGGAACTATAGGAGACATTTTTTTATCCGGAACTGGCATAAAATAGACGCCCATGCTGGTCCAGCCAGTTGTCCGTACTCATTATTCATCATTTCTTGGTCACCAAGAAAATTATCGAAATATGAGTGGGCTCTGGAAAACAAAGGAAGCTGGGATCTCAGTATCTCATGTTACCAGGGAGGAGATCTAAATCTAGATCCAAAGAGACAGTCATGGGAGAGACAAGGAAGAGACTAATCCAGCCAACCCCTCATGAGCAGCTGAACAGTCAGATGTACAGTGTAGAGAGGATATGAAGCATTTGGATGTGATCATGCGTCCCAGTGCGGAGGGGTCTGTGGTAGGGACTCGGGAATCAGATAACAATCAAATCTTGCAGGAAGTGGTAACACATTTCTACGCTTATAGCCTTACAATAACATCCAGAAGTTGTAGGCATTCCTGTTAATAACAATAACACACCTGCCAGTCTCTCTGAGTTTCATGTGCTTTATTTCACTGAATCCTTAAAACCAGCCAATAAGACAAGTACTATTTTTATC
Source organism: Taxidea taxus jeffersonii (assembly GCA_003697995.1). Classification (NCBI taxonomy): domain Eukaryota; kingdom Metazoa; phylum Chordata; class Mammalia; order Carnivora; family Mustelidae; genus Taxidea; species Taxidea taxus. The sequence continues at coordinate 109,662 of ML106726.1, forward strand.
TCATATTTTGAGATGGAGAAATTGAAGTTCAGGAATGGTAAACCCACTGGTAATTGCTAGAGCAGGATGTGAGCCACACAGCTCAGTGTTCCAACCTGTGGAGTCTGGTTCTCTAATATTCACCTGGTTATATTCTCCCTGGATAGCTCCACTAGAGTAAGAATGGTCCTTATTGCTTAATTGAGCATGGTAATTCATTGACCTGTGATGGTTCAGGAACTCAGACTTGGGCCAGTCAGCCTCTAACACTTCCCATGAACAATTATTGATCCAAAAAAAGCATGCAACTGAAATCGGTCTAAGCAAATGAACGAGAAGGACTTGGATTCTAAAGAGTAAGGAGAAATGCTTTCTCCCTCACTCTTGCTCTCTTCCCCCCTGCTTCCCTGCTCCCAAAGCGGATAGAAAAGCATATGGCATGAACAGTTACACGAAGCCACCAAACTAAGAAGTAGAGAATTCACCTTAGGATGAGGTCTTCCTTGTAGCTGGCTGTATGGACAAATAAAAGAAACCTGGCTGTTGATGACATAATTAAATGGTAGGGGTCAACGAATCTTGAGGCTGCCCTACTTCTGGATTTCATTTTATGAGCCGATAAATATCCTTACTGTTTAAATAACTTTGAGTTGAGTAACCATTCTCTACAACGGAAAACATCTTAATACCTGTCCCATGAGTCTTTCTCAGAGAAGAAAGGGAAGAGTCTGCTCATGGATGATCTCACTCATGTGAAGGAGTCCATAATGTGCCCTTTTCATGTATGAGAAGGGTGAAGTCCAACATGGTTAAGTGACCATGTTGGACCTCTTAGCTAGTAAGTGACAAGGTTGGAATACATACCTAGGAGGGTCTGACACCAAAATGTGCTTTCCAATAAGCACAATGAAAATCTTGGCCAACATGCCATCATATTCCAGTCCCATGCAGAAGTTAGGCAAAGATGTGCCAAGGATAAAGCCTAACAGGAAATTTGGTTTTCACTGCAGAATGTCAGTCTCAGCAGAGGAACTTGTGTGCTGATGTGGGGAGTCCTTGTATGGCTGGGCCAGTGTGACAGGAGAAGGGAGGGGCTGCAATGAATGTAAAGAGGCTAATCCCTGGCACATTGAATTCTGGGTGGAAGACCAAACATCACTTATAAAACTACCAGATGGTGTGTGAGGTTACTGATATCCTTTCCTGCCCCAGTCAGGAGTGGTTCCTCAAGTGGAAATACTTAGAAGAGACAGAAGCTGTTAAAAAGGTAAGAAAAAAAGGAAGGAAGGAAGGAAGGAAGGAAGGAGGGAGGGAGGGAGGGAAGGAGGGAAGGAAGGAAGGAAGGAAGGAAGGGGAGGGAATCCATAAATATTAGGAACATGGTCATTATGTAAGTGACAAAGTGACTCTCTGCCAGATTGTTGGTTTATCTGGATGTATCTGCTCTCTCTGGTCAATGCTGCACTATATACAAGTTTCTAATATCTGTTTGTAGTGTATTTTCATTAATAATATATTATTTTCCAAAAACTGGTAACTGTTCTGTCCTAAGTTCTTGCTTAAACATTTGCATCTGAAAACTCTCCATTGGTACCTGGCTACCTTTCCCAATCTCTGCCTGTTCCAGAGCTGTCATATAAGTCTGCTGATTTTGAATATTACTGTTTGAGGGAGTGCCATTATAGGGTTCCTCTCAAATGATACAGTGTACAACCTGAACAACCACACCCCAGTGTCTTGCCTGGTAAGGCAAAATGTTCTGGTTTGGGTTTCAAACAAGATGTGGGCTGGAATTTTGGGTCTGCTACTTACTAGCTAGTTGGCCGTGGCCAAGTCAAGGAACTGCACCACTGTTTCACCACCTATAAAATGAAATGAATAGTATCAACCTCACGGTATTAATGGAGGGATATGTATTAAATAGGATAAAACATGTCAATGTTTATTTTTGTTGTTATAAACAGAGGAAACAGAAAAAGTAAGAAAATAAAATAGGTTAGAAAGGAAAAGAAGACATATTTGAGAAACCTTGTCAAGATTTCTAGGTGGCAAACATTCCAGTCATTTCTGCTTCACAAAAGCTGCCTAAGTAACCTATCTCGAAGTATATGGCAACGTCAAGCAAAAGAATTGATTGCATTTTTTTAAGTGAATTCTGTCAAAAGATTAAAATTTTGTGTAGGGGAGAAATGAACAATGAATACATGTATTAGAAAAATTCAGTCATTAAAGTGGGCAGCAAATTAGCTTAGGGCAATAATGAAATGCAAGAGTATCAATGTATATGGAGCACCTCTGCGGCAAATATGAAGGACTAGGCTCTGAAATAGCATAAGAATAAACCTAAAACTAGAGAGGAGGCATGTTTTCAAGTGTGCCTTTAGAATATGCATCCCATTCTGTCATTTTGTTTGCAAAAAAAAAGTCAACTAATTGTCTTCAGTGAAGGAAGATGGGAAAACAAAAGGGGAAAATTACAAGCTTCATTCAGAGGCAAGCTCGGCATCTGGGAGGCAAGTTTCAGAAACCCTGAAATATTAATGTTTTTCTTGGAATATTGGAGCTTATGACTGCCCCCTGCCTGTCCCGCCTCCTCCCCACCAGTCTGTTCCTCCATATTGTCTCCAGCCTGCCCGCCTCCTCAGCCCTTAGAAAACGAAGGTCCCAGACATAAAGATTCACCTCCTAAATGTTCTCCTCCCTTACGCTGGGTTTTGTCTTGGTAGCCCCTCCTTTCTGCATGTGCACACTTATTCATTCCTTTACTCATTCTTCACCAAATACTGATCGCGTTCCTACTCCAGACCTGCCAAGCAACAGGGATGTGTCCGTGTGGGGCACTCTGAGGATCTGTTATCCTTTCAAACTTCACTGAAATGAGATTTATTTTCTCTCCCAGGGAATCACAGATTTTGCAGGTTTTTATTTTGCATCTGGAGATGACTTCTCTGATGTTTTCTCTGGAAAAACGCAGGCACACTGGTGAACCGTGTTTAACACTTATTGTAACTGAGTAGTAGCTGTAGTAAGTGGTTACTCTCATGTTTCATATTGCCACTTTTTTGACAGGAGGAACATGTTTCCGACCTGGGATTTTGGGACTCTAGGGCAGGACTGTTAGAACAGGGAGTGGCGATGGGTGCTTCTTACCTCTTCTGTCTTTCTTGTTCCAGCATGAAAGTTTGTGCACAGAGGTGAGAGTTGAATGCGTAGATCAGATGTCATGGCCAGAAATAGCATGCTGTACATGGAATAATAAACTGTTTCTGTCAAGACCAGATAGTAAATATTCATGGCTTTGCAGGCCAATGGTCTCTGTCACATCTGGTCACATGCCCCACAGGTAGGGCAAAAGCAGCCATAGACAATTCATAAACAAATGAACATGACTGAGTGCAGAAAACTTTATTCATGGACAATTTCATATAATTTTCCCATGTCGTAAAATATTATTCTTTGATTCTTTATCCAACCACTTAAAAATGTAAGAACCATTGTGAGCTCACACGGTACAGCAAAACAGGTGGGGGCTGGATTTGGCCTGCAAGGCAGTCATTTGTTCACTCCTGTTGTAGCAGACAGAGAATCATCTCCGTGTAGGATCAGTTTATGAACATATGTCTTTGTCTATTGGCCTCTATTTTCTTATCTGAAATTGGGAGTGATAATTTTACTCTTGCATGGTGAGGTAAGGATTAAGTGAGAAGGAATACAAATAAAGTCCTTTTTCTTCTTTCATTAAAGAGAGCACACAGCATAGATGCAACCAGTGGGGAAAGGGCAGAGGGAGAGAGAATCCCAAGCAGACTCCAGCTCAGTGTGGAGCCAGTCGGGGAGCTCAATCTTACGACCTGAGATCATGACCTGAGTCGAAATCAAGAGTCAGATGCTTAACCAACTAAGCCACCCAGGCACTCTGTCTTCCTCTAAGCTTAACTCTGCTTTGCTCCAACATTTTCCATTTCTATGAATAACAATACCATGCTCCAAACATCTAGGTCAGATTTGATTCCTCTCACTTTTTTTTTTTTTTTGAGGATTTATTTATTTCTGTGAGAGAGAGAGCAAACAGAGGTGAGGAGCAGAAGTAAAGGGAGAGAGAAACCAAAGTAGATTCCTCACTGAGTGCAGAGCCTGATGTGGGGCTCAATCCCATGACCCGGAGATCAGACCAGAGCCGAAACCAAGAGTTGGACAGACGATCAGCCACCGACTATGCCATCCAGGTCCCCCAGTTTCTTTCCCTTTTTTACTCCTAAGTCTTGTTGAGTTTACATTTCACATTTTCTGAGGTCCATATTGCTGACACTCATACTTTTCTAGGCTCTTGACAACCCATTGCCCATGCCAGCCCCATCATCCAGCTCTCAATATCCCAGCCCTCTATAGTCTAGCCACCCATGGTTTATCCACAGAGGACTATGGCAGTCAGAACAGAAGCATCGTGACGTGCACCCATCACTACAGAACAAACCTCCTTTCTAAGAGCTGAGTGACCTTTCAGCATCTGCCCTGATGTCCTAGCCTGTCTTAATGTGATTTCCTACAAAGCTAACCAGGCCATCAGTGCCTCCATTCATTGGTGTCCACTTTTCCCTCCTCCTAGGATGCCGAATTCCTCAAGGCTTTCTTATCAATGCTTCCTTCTCCAGGAAGCCTTCAACTTAAAGTCATCTTTACTTCCTGTGACTGTCTAAAAGCATTTATCTGACCTCTTTCTTGTCACTCATCACTGTCTTTGTGTTAGTCATATGTGTGTTTATTTTACTAGACCAGTGATTCTCGGGCAGAGGTGATTTTGCCCCCCAGAAGACATGGGCTAAGAGGGAGTGTCAGAAAATGCTTTTGATCATCACAGTTGGGGGATGGGGAGGGCATTGCTGGCATGCCCTGGGTAGAGGCTAGAGACACTGCTAGGCATTGCACAATGCACAAAACAACCCACTCACCCCAACCAAGAAATGTCAATAGTGTGCAGTTGGGAAACCCTGGGCTAGTTCTGAGTTCTTATAGAAAGGGTTTCATCACCTATTCCTTTGCATTTCCTATAGGTCCTAATTTAGTCTTGCATATGGTCATCGATAAATAAGTATTTGTTGACTTAATGAGACAGTAAGAGTTTTGGAGAAAATGCACGATTCTAAGGATGACACCCAATATTGTTTTAGGAGTATCTGGGGAGATGTGGACAGTATGTGTGCTTCTCTGTACCAAAAGTCTTCCCTCACCTCCCTTGTTGCACAGTGCAAGTGACAGCCCCAGAGGGTCTCCTGGGCGGCATCAGTCTGGTGGTTCACGTTTTGAAAGAATCCTTCAAAATATTTATTCTTCTATAAAACATGTAAGATGATGCTTCATTTTAATATTTTAGCATGCTAGGTGTGTATCTTGATTCTGAATAAGTTGGATGATTTTAAAGATACCAAGGTGATCACATCCTGAAAGGCTGGCCTCGCTCCTTTAATCTGGCCAGCAGCTCAGCCATCCCCGAAAGATCCAGACTTTGATTATATTTCTGAGGCTGCCATTAATTTAAACAACCCTCACATTAAAAAAAAAAAAAAAAAAAAAAATCCCTGCTCAGTTTTCTCCTAACTTACACCTACTAGATTTTAAGCCTGATTCTTTTCAGTCTGATCTCAGAAATAGAGAGCCACCAAACATAATATGACACCAGTCACTGTAAGAGTAACAGCTGAATCCTTCTGATTGATAAAGGACTTGTTCCTGGCCTTCCCATAGACTGAATTAACAATGTAACCTCCCCAGCAGGCGTCAGGGGTGCGCCTCCAGTCTCTCATTGCCCTTTTCTTTACTGCTCATCCGCCTCCTCCAAAGTGAGCACAGGAAAAATAAAAGGGGACATTCATCAGTCATTTTAGTAAATCCTGACTCTAAGTAATGGTTAAGTTTAGGTTTGTAGATCATCTAGGGAATGTCTATGTTCATACCCATTAACATAGAAAACTGCAGTTTTTTTGGTAATCAGGCTTAAGCCCCATTGTATTCTGGATACACCTGAATTTGTTAAACTAATTCTCTCAAATCTCACTTCTCTTTTATCAGATTATCCTCCAAGTATCTCTTATGTTTCACAGAAAGCACAGATTTTTAAAATAGTTGTTTCTAGTCTAGGATATCATACCTAGAAATAAAAAAAATATTTTTTATTTGACAGAGAGAGATCACAAGTAGGCAGAGAGGCAGGCAGAGAGAGAGGGGGAAGCAGGCTCCCTGCTGAGCAGAGAGCCCAATGCGGGGCTCCATCCCAGGACCCTGAGATCATGACCTGAGCTGAAGGCAGAAGCTTTAACCCTCTGAGCCACCCAGGCGCCCCTAGAAATAAAATTTGTAATAATCCTCCAGTGGAGATACTCATGAAGTGTTTTTCATGCAAGGGTTGACTGTATGGAAATTTCACACCCATCCCTTCACAAATACTGTGAAGACTTTGAGGCTTGCCTATAAAACTATAAATAAGCAAGGATTTTCTCCTAAAACAGCCAATAGTTTATTCAGCATCTTCCACTGAGAGTGACATCCATCCCTAACTATTAAAACATACCAGCTTTCCAAGAAGACTTCTCTTCCCAGGTGGCACGTGGCCTGTGACTGAGGGTCACGAGGTGGGATGCTGTTGCTGAGCGACATTGCCAAGCCAGAGACCATAGGAAGAGTGAATGGCTTGGGGAGAGGAAAGTTTATCCCTATCTGCAAAATACTCTTCTCATAATTTGATTTTGACTTGCTTCTCTTAAAGATATATTATTATGGACACTGAACAAGGTTTTTTACTTTTTTATCTCACGGAGTGTCCAGTGAAAGTTGTCTATGTCATACATGTAAGATACCTTTTCATCAACATTATGGAATACTTTATAGCACCTCACATCCCCTGTCTTATTTAATCCCTTCCACACCACCATGGGATAGGTACTGCTGTCACTCCCATTTTACAGATGCAGAAATTGAGGCTGAGGAGGGTTAGGAGATTTGCCCAAGTTTGCATACCTGTCATGCCAGGGCCAGATGTGTATTTGAGCCCAGCAGTGTCTACTTGAGAGCCCATGTTCTTTACAGCCATCTGGGTCCCCTCAGTCTCACCACCAGGGTAATAATTGTGTGTCATTAGACTCTCCAGGTTCCTAAATACCTGAACGTGTTTTGTTTTGTTTTTTTTTTAGGATTTTATTTATTTATTTGAGAGAGAGACCTTGAGATAGAGAGCACAAGCAGTGGGAAGGATAGAGGGGGAAGCAGGCTCCCTGCTGAGCAGGGAGCCCAATGCGGGGCTCGATCCCAGGACCCTGGGATCATGACCTGAGCCAAAGGCAGATGCTTAACTGAGCCATTAGGCACTCCTGGAGGTGTTCTTTTAACTTACGACTTCATACAGACAGAATAAATAACTACTGAGACAAACTGAATATACATTCTGAGATGAATTGTGCACGTATTTGGACAATTTATATATAACATACGTGTGTATGTGTATAGGACATGTTGTAAGTCTGTGACTTGGGTTCACATATTAACACCATCATATGGTGCTTGTCCTTAGTAAATTGCAAAACATTTCTAACCATTCTCATTTTCTTCCACTGTGTTGGAGAGAATAATGGGATGTATTCCACAGTGTTGATACTATGACAATTAAAATGAGATAATCCTCCAAAGCATAATAAAATAAAAATATTTGTAACAGCTGGCACCAGAGTTATACTAAGAGACAGAACCACCTTGAAAGAGAATATCACAAGCTACTTGGGTGAGATTGGGGTAAGAATTGGAATCACATGAGCTGATCAGGAAAACGATCAACTTCTCTGCACAAGAAATAGGGCTTGGAGTAAAGAAGGGAAGGGAGGAGAGAGAATGGGGCTGAAAACAGCAGGGTTTAGGAGTCTCGGGAGAAAGGTACAAAGGCAAAAATCCCAAGGATGAAGAGACCAAAGCCTTTTACAAAGGGTCCTCAGTGTCTGGTATCTATCATTAGGTTTTCTGTCTCTGTGATTATAATCCTTCCCCCCGGGACGCCTGGGTGGCTCAGTTGGTTAAGCGGCTGCCTTCGGCTCAGGTCATGATCCCAGCGTCCTGGGATCGAGTCCCACATCGGGCTCCTTGCTCGCCAGGGAGCCTGCTTCTCCCTCTGCCTGCCTCTCTGTCTGCCTGTGATCTCTCTCTCTCTCTCTCTCTCTAACAAATAAATAAATAAAATCTTAAAAAAAAAAAAAAATCCTTCCCCCCACTCCTATTGTTACAAACTTCCAGAAAATCTACATGTGTGAGTGTCTTAAAGGCAAAGTCAAGGAGAGAGCCAAGCTTCCCAGTTTGGGTTGGTACAGAGCACAGAGAAGCCACCAGCTACAGGTTAGAGTCCGTGAGACAGAATCAGACAGAAATCTGAAGCCAGAAGTGTCCCTTACAGTAAGTTTTCAGATTTCTAAAAATCTGAGAGATCCAGTGAGATTTCATGGAATTGAAAGGAGGACCCCGGGAATTTCTGCAAGATGTGAGATTACAGGTCTCAACCAATTTGAATTAAGTCTCAAAGAGGGACTAGTATCTGGATTATTCAGTTAGCATTTATTGAGCACCTACTATATACCAGGATATTTTAACAGCACTGGGGATACAGTGTTGAATAAGGCAGGCTTCTGTTTTTGACCTTACTTTCTTTTTTCCCTTTTGTTTCTTTTTTTTTTTTTTTAAAGTAATCTCTGTGCTCAGCATAGAACTCTAATGTATGACCCCAAGATTAAGAGATGCATGCTCTACCAACTGAGTCAACCAGGCGCCCCTTGATCTATTTTCTAGGTAGGGCACAGAGCAAAAGCAGACAAGGGAGACAGATAGTAAACAAGCAAAAAAGAAAAAAACAAGATTTTTTCAGATAGAGAAATGATTATGGAAAAAATGTTTTCAAAGTGTATGTGTTAATGAGTCCTTTAAGACAGAGGTGGAGGGAAGAATGAAAGTTAATTTAGGTCAGCAGATCAGGGAGGGCTTCATAAGGAGGGGCTGTTCAACTAGAACCTGAACCGGGAGGAGTCAGCAGTGTGTAAATCCTGGGGCATTCACTGTAAGCTAGGATGGCAAGAACAAAGCTCTAAGCAGGAAAACAAAGATAGGTGGGACCGACTATAATGGACCAGGGGGTAAGATGTTGCATTGATTTCCTAGAGCTTTGCCACAACAGAGTATCACAAACTGACTTAAAATAACAGATTTCTTATCCCACAGGTCTTGGAGGCTTGAAGTCCAAAATCAAGGTGTCAGCTGGGTTGAGTTCCTTCGGAGGGCTGTGAAGGGGAATCAGTTCCAGGCCCCTCTCCCAGCTTCTGGTGGTTTGCTGACAGTCTTGGGCATTCCTTGGCATATAGATTTATTACCCCAGTCCCCAGGTAAAGAGACACATGGCATTGTCCCTTTGTCTCTTTACCTAATTTCCCGTGTTATGAGAACACCAATCTTACTGGATTAGGACTTACCTCTTGACCTCATTTTAAATTGATTATCTCTGTAGAGATTCTAATCCCAAATAAGATCCCAGTCTGAAGTATGGTGGATTTAGGACTTCAACAGATCTTTTGGGGGATACACAATTCAACCCATAACAGTAGGACACAGAAAGTTTAGATATTATTTTTAAGAACCGATATGAAATGCTTGGCACATGGCAAACAATGAATGTTAGCAAGTATCATTATTATGCAGAGAATTTCTTAAAAATGCAAAAAGTTAACAGAATGGGATTTTAAAAAATGGAATTGGATTGTGTCATTGCAGTGGCTGGAATCCTTCCAATCCACCCCCCTCAACTTCAAACTCTGAGAAATCGCAAGTCTCTACAAGGCACACAGATCCCATAGGATCTGAGTCTGCTGTGACCTCCCACCTTGCTTCCCACCAGAGACCAGCCTCTGCCTGTTCCCCCCCCTCTATCTACACTGGTCTCCTTGTTTGTCCCCAAGCATCCCAAGCATGGCCCCCAACTCAGAGCCTCTGTGTTTATTGCTTCTGTGTGGAATGTTGTTCCCCAGGTATGGTCCCTAAGGTCATGCTGGTTTCACTTCTCGTACCTCTCAAAATAATGCCCTCATCAATTTCTGTCTCCAGCTTCACTGAACTTCTCCTCTTAGCTTATATAACTATTTAGACTTATTAGACACACACACACACACACACACACACACACACGTCTTTGTCACCAGAATGTTAGCCCTGTTAGGAAAGGGAAATGTATATTCTAATATGTTCGCTGCTAGAGTCACAGCCCCGAGAAGAGCACCTGACACCTAGTAGATGTTCAGTATGTTTGCTGAACAGATGACTCAAGGGTGCTGTTGGAACCAGGTGTCCCTGTCCTCCTTCAAGTACGGTCTTCTCTTTCTCTTGGATTGTGTCTGCAATCCACAAAGGTTCCACGATTTCTTTGTTTCACCAGTGAACAAACCGTCTTGGTCCCCTATAAATTTGTCTTATGTTCATTGTTGAACACTCAGTGATGAATATTTAAAGGACAGATTTTTGTCTCGGGGACATGGAATTAACAGCTATGTTTCCATCTCATTTTGTATTCTTCATCTACTTGCAGTTTCATAAATCTGGTTTCTGCAGGGATGGGAGGTGAGATGCCTTTAGAATGAACCCCAGAATGCCTAAAGATGTCCCCTTCTCTTTCCTGCAATGGTGGAGGGGCTTCCGAAGCTCCAAGAGAGCAATGAAGTCAAAAGATTACTAAGAATCTGAAACATTTCCCTCTGAAGAGTAGAAGTAAATTAGACAGAAACCAAATTAGAGACAGGAATATTTATTGCACTACAAAATGTGACTTCAGATGCACTGAGCCATACAAGAAAATCAATCAAATTGCTTTAGAGTTCTATCTTCTTGTATTGCTTTGTTTCATAATCCCAAAGAGTGTAACATGAGTTGATCATGTACCTTATGAAACTGATTTAAAAGGAAAAGACTTCTGACTATTTCAAAAATTTGCATCAGTCTTTAATAGAAGAAAGGCTGCCCCTGCTAATGATATTCAAAAGAATGTGCTATAAGTCCTTAAATTAATTCCAAAGAGACAGTCCAAAAATGTTTTAGAAAAGGCATCATTACTGAAATAAATGAATAGCTTCCCAATGTGACCACTCAACTAAGTGTACAAATTTTGCTGAGATAATTATAAATTCAGGAATACTTTATAATAAATTTATACATATTGGGGTGCCTGGATGGCTCAGTTGGTTGAGCGGCTGAGTCTTGATTTCGGCTCACGTCACCATCTCAGGGACGTGAGATGGAGCCATGCCCATGCGTCCAGCTCTGCACTCAGTGGCGGTATTTTTGAGATTCTCTTCCTCCCTCTGCCTCTGCCCCTCCCTTCCCTCCACCCCCAACCCCTGTGCTTGTGAGAGCTCTCTCTTTATGTCTCTCTAAAATAAATGAATAAATAAAATCTTTTAAAAAAAGGTATACACACTCAGTTTATATTAAGTTTTCCAGTATGCATCTTGGTTAGTTAAAAAATGGTTCACTACAATTTTCACAAATTATTTATGAGAGAACTATATATTTTCTTGGAAAAAAAAAAGATTACCTAATTTGAAAATTCATGGCACTGGTCATACATTTTAAACTATGCAAATAGTTATAAAAATTGCTTTACTATTCTCTTACTCCATTAATTTCATTGAGGTTCCTACTTTAAAGAGAGGCCCTCCTTAAAAGGATACTTTTACAAAAGACATTCCTGACTAAATGCTATAAGTAATAAAACTATTATCTAGAAGGAGAGGGAACGGAGAAGAAAGGAAGAAGGAGGGAGAAGAAAGGGGGAAAAACATTTCTGGGTGACAAAGATTTCCGAATTCCAGCAAGTATCCCAGTAATTTCAATTAATTAACAATTACTACAAAAATATTAGTATTTATCACACCTTAGGGTTTCATTCCCAGTCTTGATTGACAGTAAATTGAAATGTGCCTGTCTTTTTAGCTGTTATTATACTTGTAGTATGAAGTTAGTGGCCAATTTTCCCAGACTGGCCAGTTCCTTCGAGCAAACATTGCTCTTTTTCTCATGTGGCCTCCATAGGCAACTTCAATTCACCAGCTAATTCAGTCGGAATTTTGTCAGAATGTCCACAGGCTCATTCACTGTAATCTGAAAAAAAAGCCACAAGGGTATATTATAACTAATAGCATCCAGGAGATTAATGGAGGAGGGCTGGCCTAGAAAGTTCTCTGCAACATGGAATGTGCTCCTTCATTATTTGGATGAGGCTGTCTGTCTTCATTCCGTGGGACAAAGATTTCTCATCATGGACTGAGGCGTGTTTTAGGAAAAGGTGATAACTGTTAACAGTGGGAGAGCTTCATTCTGAGGTCAGAGGCATTTTGGTGTAGGCAAACAACACAGAGATTTCTACTTATAGAATCTGAGGGCTCGCTCAGTTCTAGTTATAGTAGGGAACAATTCTCATTCCAAATCGTTTCAGAAACATAAATTGCTCTAGAAACCTAGAGGTAGCTATGGAACGCTAGTCTCGAAATGCAAGTGCCGCTAGGGAAAGTGGAAACAGAAAAGCTTAAACATATTCCCTTGAAGTTCCCCAGAGCTTTTCTTTATGCCCAAGGCATTTCTGGTGGAAACGGCCTTACAAGATGAGAGTGTTGTTTTGAAAGTTAACCTTGTCTTTTTGGAACATTGAGAAAAATACTTAAGTATTTCAGTTCTTCCACTCCTGCCTGTTTTCAAGCAGAATTTATTTTTAAAATATTTTATCTCCTGATTAGCAAAATTATTTAATTTTGTTAATCTCAAAACTATTTAATGATTCAGGATTTCAGGAATTTTAATCATTTTTTATACCACATGAATTTATTAAGCCCCTACTGGGCACTGGAGATAGAGCCATGAAAAGACCACCAAGCTCCTTACTCTTAGGAAGCTTACTCTGAAGTTGGGAGAGGGGGAGAGGTTTCCAAAAATGGATAAATGAATAAACAAAAAAAATATATAGCAGATGATGTTATGTTTCCTGAGAATCAAAATAGGGCATTCTGATAGAGAGGGACAAGTGGCTATCCTAGATTGACTGGCCAAGGAAGTCCTCTCTGAAGAGGCAAGAGTAGAGCTGACCATCGAGTGACAAGAAGAAACTAGTGACGCAAAAATCAGGAAGGAAAAGCATTTGGGGTGGAGGGAAGAGCCAAGGCAAATGCCCTAAAACAGAATGAGTATGGTCTGTTCTAGGTACAGGAAGAAGGCCAGATCAGGTAAATGGGTGGGAATGAGTTCAGAGTAGGCATGGAATAATCCCAGTCCAGAAATTAGCAGCTATCACTGTACCCTTGATTAAATTGGTAAACATCAAGGTGGTAAATTCTGATCTGAGTTCTGTCCCCTTCCAATATTAACTGCACTTCACTGTTAATGAACCTAAAACATCACGTGAATTAGTTGAACTTTCGTGTCCAAATATCATCTTATATATCAGGTGCCTTCAGAAAAAAGTTCAAATTCTTTAGCTTAACCTTTGCAGACCTCCAAACACTGACACTAATCAGTCTCTACAACTGCATGTCCCTCAGCTCCTCTCATGAATCCTCTCTTTAACCAGACCTGTACTCCAACACTCCTTCTATTTTAACCTCAATTTTTTTTCTCCTGCCATTCCCTATTATCCAGGATGACCCGCTCCCTCCTCTCAGCAAATTTTATCAATTTCTATCTGTTAGAGAGGTCTTTTTGTAACTAGCAAAAGAAAATACAACACAAAGTGGCTTACGTAAAAAGAGGAACTTTCTGGCCCAAGCATATTAAATGTCTGAAGTAAAAGGCCAAGTTGTATCCAGAGGCCAATATTATTTACTTTGAGATTATCTTGACTCTGCATAGCTCCATGTGCTGGCTTCCTTCTCAGGCTGGCTTCCTTCAGGATGGCAAAACTGGCTCCAGGAGTTCTAGGTCCTGCACGGGGTTGAATAGTGTTTCCTCAAAAGTCACATATAGCCACCTGGAACCTGTGAATGAATGTGGCCTTATTTGGAAATAAGGTCTTTGCAGATATAATCAAGTTACAATGAGGTCATACTAGGTTTCAGGTGGGCCCTAATCCAGTGACTGGTGTGCTTATAAGAAGGAGGAAATTTGGACACAGAGAGAAATGGGAGAAGGTGCTCTGTGAAGATGGGAAGGGGGCAGCAGAGATTGGAGGGATGGGGCCACAAGCTAGGGATGGCCGCCAAACACCGGAATCTAGGAAAGTGCAAGGAAGGGTTCTTCTCTAGAGCCTTCAGAAAGAACATGGCCTTGTCAACACCTTGATTTTGGACTTCCAGCCTATTGACTTGTGAGAGAATAAATTTGTGTTGTTTCAGGCCACCCAGGTTGTGGTGATTTATGATAGCAGCCCTGGAAAATTAACACAGGCCCTCTCTCCCTCCATGCCATGCAGGGGAGTAGAGAAAGATATACCTGGTAGTTCTTATGGGAAAGAGAAGCTTCTTTCCCAGACTGAGAAGCCTCTGCAACTTTTCTTCATGTCTCCTGTGCCCATGTCTGAATTCATCACTACATCCAGTCCTACTTGGAACTAGGAGATCCTCTCTCCCTTTAAACCATAAGGCAAAATGGTGGATGAGAGATTTCTGCCCCCTCCTCAACCCCTCGAAAAAACTAGCACATATTTCCTCTGTTATGAAAAGAGAGAAGTAAATACTAGGAAAGGAACCAGCTCTACTATTTGGTAGCAATTTAGATGGTTTTGGCTGGAAGTTATAGAAAATCTGCCTCTAACTGGCTTAAACGTTGAAGAAATGTATTCTTTCACATAATAAGAGCTCTAGAGGCAGATCAGGCTGTGGGCATAGTACAAAAAGGGCTCTCGCTCTGGATTTCCCTTATTCTCCAGCCTTTACCTTCCTCCATGTGCCAGCGTTGTCTTCATGCCAGGGCCTCTCATGACCTCAAAATGACTGCCAGAAGCAACTAGGCAACCAACCTCCTTTTCCTGTGCAGTGGGACAGAATAAAAATCTTATTCTCAATGATGAAAGAGCAGTCCTTCCTTTTAGACTGATTGGACCCATTTAGCTCACATGCTTACCCCTAGACCAATATTGATTGCTACGGAAATGCCATCCATTGGTTGACTTAAGCCTGATTCCCGAACAAATCATGAGGGAGGGGAAGGCAGAGAGGGTGAGATTACCATAATAGTTTAACATTAGACAATCAGAATTCTCCCATGGAGCTAAAGATGGAATTTGCTTACTCTGATACATATGGGCTATGGCCTGGAGGGTTTCTGAAAAATATGAAACGGGTGAATGGCTGCGGTTAAGCAACCAGTGTTGCCCACCACAGCATCCTTTCAAGTGCATATTGGATCTTACTTACTTCATGAAGCTTCCCCTCCCCCATTACTCCAACCAGAAGCAAACTCCCTCTCTGAATTCTTTAGTACTTGTGACTCACACTGACAGTTCACTTATCATAGAGTTTTAATAATATTTACATACATATTTCTAATCGCCTGAGTTCTTAAAATTAGAGTATGTGTACATCGCGTACATTGTACATTGCAATATACCTAGCATATCACCTTGCCCAGAACATTTTATGCTCACAAAAATCTGAGTGACTTCTAATATAAACATGGAGAGCCAGGCAGTCTTTAAACTCAGCAATAGAGATATAGATACAGCTCACGAATTCAGTCCTACCTTCTTCCTAATAGAAATCTCTCCTTGCTCATTATCTCCCAGGAGTCTTTTATGCAGATGTATTGGTGATTCTCAGCCTCTGAATTCATCTGTACTTCATAAAATGGTTAGATTTTGAACCTAATTAGTGAGAAGCACTGATAAACTTGGCCAACGTTTTGAGTAAGAATCTAGAAGATACAAACACTAAAGTGGTAATACAAGTTTCATTATGGAAGCTGCGTAAGATAGAGGAAGGAAGATCTCTTCAGTTGTGCAAAGATGTTTTGGTCACTTTTTCCAGTTTAATAACATAAATCACAATTGTGTTTATCCATGCAAACTATAAGTTTTTCAGCATATTCTAGGTCTAATCCAGTAATCATACATGCAAATTTCAAGAGTTCTGTTGCCCAACACTATGTTATTAAATCTCTATTACCTTTGAAATTGATTTTACCATGTTCTGTAGTCACATTTTTTTTTTAGAAGGAAGCATCTGAAATCTCAATGATCTATTATGGATTTTGATTATTAATTCATTAAGAGGATTGTGACCACCTTGAAGATGTCTTGAGGACATCTGAAATTTTTCCTATGAGCAAATTCTAGTATCTCTGATGGCTGTTACTGTTACACTTAATGAATAATGTAATATCCTTGTCCCAATACATAACCAATAACAATAAAAGTGGTCAATATTGCATTTCAAGGTGAATACATCTTTCAAAGAATGAAAGTGAATCATTAAATCCTGTATTTAAAAATAGAGTTGAGAGTAGAATGTCTATAGATAAAACACCCGATTTTCCCTCTAAGGGTGAAATGGGAGCAAGCAAACTGGATACACACACTCCCAGCAACCTTCCTCTAGGTTACTGGGGATAATGAAGCCTGCCTGACCTGACTGCTAAAAATGCATTACTGTTCATTTACCACCTTGAGGATGCTTTGGTCTCATTTTTAAAAAGAACTTAGGAGAAGTTGAGCTCTAGTAGTGATTCAAATCTCCAGGAACATTTAATGTCTACTGGCCATTATTCAAGTCACTAGACAGAATAAGGAAAAACACTACCAGACAGTTCAACACCCAAATTGTAGTCCTGTGTAATTCCAGGCCCATCCTTTCCCTCTTGCTTTCTAATTAGGTATATATTTAACTCTTCTATAGACCCATTTTAAGAACCATCAATGGGCTGGAAATGGTGGGGAAAGGCAGGCAGAGAGAGGGCATTTCAAAGATAATAGCATAAAAATGGTCTTGACACAGTTTGATGGAAAGCATTTCCAAGGCATAATTTTTTAAAAGACTTATTTATTTAATTGAGAGAGAGAGAACACGCACGTGTGCGTGCATTGCAGGCATGAGTGGGGGTGGGCAGAGAGAGAGAACCAGATAATCTCAAGCAGACTCCCTGGTGAGCAGGGAGCCCAATGCCAGGGCTCAGTTTCACCACCCTGAGATTATGACCTGAGCTGAAATCAAGAGTTAAACACTCAACTGAATGAGCACCCAGGCACCCCATAAAATATTTTTAAATTCCCAGTTTCCCAAGGAGGAAGCTGATTTGGGACTGAGGACAAGGGCGCTGGTGGGCTACTTAGCCCACAGGTCCTGGGAAGCAAGTGAATGGTGAACTAGGGTGGGAGGGGCATCAGCAGCTCCACTTCTGTATTATGCAACCTTGGGAAGTTACCTAACTTTTCCTAAGCTTCAATTTTCACATCTATAAAATGACAGGGATAATAGTCCTTCCTTACTCTGCAGGGTGGCAGTGAAGATTCAACCCTCCGTTCCACACAAAAGGGCTAGCGAATGGTCTGAGGCACACAAGGGTGAGCGACTCTCACAGTCATCAGGGAAAAGGTGACCTGTCTGCGGCTCACGCTCTGGCCCAGACCTGTCAGCCCACTGTGCAATTATCCACGTGGAAAAGGCCGCTTCCCTCATTGCTTACCTCCTCACTTCCCTCATTCTGTTTCTAGAACAGTTTATGTCACAAGAGGTGGAAATAATAATGTCTCTATTTACATAACATTAACCTTATTTTCTTTCTTCCCTCAGAAATGCTCTGCTATTAGCAAATTAATCCACTTTGAAGATGACATCCCCTAGAACTAATCACACTGAACAGTTTCTGTTCCTTGATATGATCCTCAGTTCTCATCCATTAGGGTAACAGCTCACACGACTTTTAAAGGAGACTGGGCCTACTCACGCTACAGACTTACCGCGCTGGGTGGGCAACTGCCTTCGGGACTGTTTACCAAATGCTAATCCTTCTCTGCGCGTGATGTGGCGTGGCTTTCTGAGGCCACACTCCTTTACTGCAGAGAATCCCACGTCTCCACCTGCTCCACAAAGAATCTAGCTCGCTCTTGCCTCAGTTGTCTGCTGCGCTCGCTCATCCTGAACTCTGACATGCCACGTTTCTGAATACAGATAGTGAATGATAGCGATTTAATACATCTGAGCTCCTGAGTACCAAACTAGTACTGGAACATGGCATCATCTTAACAGTGCAGTGCTATTTGAAATTTGTTGCCATGTCTGAAACATACATCTGGTGTGCTCTGTAGGTCTAGATGTCCTTTGTGTTTGAGATGCTACTGATGCTGTTGTCTCTCTTGCATACAAATGTCCCCTAGAAGGCAGGTGTAAAACCAAATGCCCTTGCTCCCTCCCCTGCGTTCCAGGCTGCATCTCAGTCATTCTAACGATGTCTGCATGACAAATGAAAACTGCATTATTGACATACTTCTGGTCAGCGATAGAAAACAGCTAGATGTTTGGTATTATTTCAGACCCAAGTTTCAGATGTTCGGCCCAAATCACATCTTCAGGTCTCGCTTTTTTTTCTTTTCTTAAGATTTTATTTACTTATTTGACAGAGAGAAACACAGCAAAAGAAGGAACACACCGCAGGGAGTAGGAGAGGGAGAAGCAGACTCCCCACTGAGCAGGGAGTCTGATGTGGAGTTCTATTCCAGGACCCTAGAATCACGACCTGAGCATAAGGTAGACGCTTAGTGACTGAGCCATCCAGGCACCCCTCGTTTTTTGTTTGTTTGTTTGTTTGTTTGTAATCTATCTTGGTGAATTCTCTTCAGAGCATGTATCTATACATACCACTCAAATGGTAGAAAACCGATTGATTAAACACCAAGTTGTGGGACCTTTAAAAATGTGTCACATTCTGTGGGATATTATATTCTGCTGAGAAAAAAATATTTATAAGTTTTTAAAACCAGTTGCAGGTTACTGCTTCTTAACAATTATTACTCTTTTGAAAAAAAAAATGTTTCCCTGCTTTCTTTCTTTCTGACTGCAAGTGTGATATATGCTCATTATAAGAATTCAAACAGTATAGAAATGCACAAATGTAATAGTAGAGATCAGTTGAAACTCTACTCTCTGAAGATAGCCACCATTTACATTTTGCTGAATATCCTTAGCGGCATCTCTCTATGAATATGTACATGAAGATGGAATTCTCCATCATGTCCTAGAACCTGGCTTTTCCAGTCAGCAATATGTTTGGACATTTTCCCATCCCATAAATATAGCTCTGCATTTGTGCTTCTCATTATGTCCTCCTTTCCCTTCCAGATAAGAGTATGGTGCATAAGTGGGATGCTGTGGAAAAAGGTAAAGGGTGAAGGGAGAGACATGAGTCTCCATCATCATAGTTTATGATGACGTCGTATCTGCTGTACCAATAGACCATAGCTTTTTACCTTATCCCTCATGAATGATGTTTGTTTCCACTATTTCACAATCATAAATTTATTGAGCTCTTTTCCCCTACAACTTTAGTTTTTAAAAACCTATTTGTAGATACTGCTTTATCTGAAGTCTAACTCTTGTCAGAAATATCTCCTAGTTGGGAACAATTATGACAATGTAAGTTCTGTTCAATTCTGAATGCTTTGCTGGATGCTTGTGATTTATTTTTTTTTAAGTGAGTCTCCTGTTTCTTAATAACATGTAATCTATGTAAAAGAAAAACTTTATTAGAATATGAAGAATTGTTTTTAACTTGCTTTCCCGTGTAGCAAACAATTCAAGATTTACTTGCTAGCTAAGAATTGCTGGTTCGTGTGTCAGTTTTTGTTGATGGTAGTTCTGACAAATTACACGAGAATATGCAGTTTCATCCCCATAGAAAGTCTGCTTTTCACAAGTCAGTGGGCTCAAGCTCTTGGTCATTCACCATTGTATGACAGGCCTCAAAAGTAAACTGGGAAACCTTAAGATGTTTAATTTACCTAAGTTGTGGGAACAATCTGACTAGTCAGATCAAAATTCATTTCCAGAAAGTAAGACAAAAAGACCAATTCAGAATATTAGCATTTTAACTTATTTTGAGGAAGAGTCATTCTTTTGGAAAATACTGTGCATGCACCATCATTTATTCAGCCAGTAAGCTATGATGTGCATTATTGTCCCTCACACACGTGGTCCCAATACACACTGAAGGCTCAGGGCTGGGCAGGTATGTTTCTAGGCTTTTGCTGGTATCTCGACCTACATTTGAGCCAAGTGTATTCTCTTTTACTGCCAAGCTCCTTCCAGGTAAGTCTTGAAGCTGAGTAACAGCTCTATACTGTGAGGAGACCAGAGTCTGACCCCTGTAAACTCGAGGCTCATGTACACCTCAGGGCTGTCACCTTCACATCCAACATGAGGAATATTGGGCCAATCTCACAGTTTTTACAAATGCCAAATCATACAAAAGACTCTGGCATACCATAGGCCTTGGAAAAGCACTATTTCGAGCTACAATATTCAAGGTCGAAGTAGAAAAATTTGTTTTCCATTTGGTCCCCTTGATGACTCAAATCAAAATAAGAAAAACCAAAACCAGTAAGTAAATCTATCCTAATCTGTGTAAACTAACAGAGAATTTAAAGTTACTTTTTAATTAAAAACAAGCCTCCTCTTTTCCTTTTCTCAACATATAAAGCATATTGAAAAAAAAATATGTTGAAAAACAAAAGCCAGTCACCTTTACTTAGACACTTAAGGTGGGGGCTACGGTTTGGTTCCTGATTCTTATCTTTACCCTGGTTCTGAATCAGGTTTCAGGCTCTAAATATACTAATTGCTGGTCCTTTGTTCAAAAGGAGCACCCTGAAGATCAATGGAAGAGAAACTGTTACAGGAGACTTGATTTGATCTTGTCCCCACGGATAATCAGAAAATCAGTTCACCTGCAGTGAGTTGGTACGACCATCTCAGTCAGAAGCAGATACTAAAGCTACTGAGGACAGTCAGCTAATGACTCTGTCACTGGGTCTCCTCCTTCCACAGCCCGAGGGAATGGGAGAAGCAACAACAGTTTTGACCTGGAGCCCTTTTACTATCCACCCACCAAATGTCTCTCCTTATTTCCCTGTTTCTCCAGTTCTTTCTGACTATTTAAGTTTATTTCTCCCCATCTTCTCCCACAGTCTCCCTGCTCATTGAGGAGTCTGCTTCTCCCTCTGCCCCTCCCCCACCGTGTGTGTCCCAGCCTCCATGCTAGGACCTTAGGATCATGACCTGAGCCAAAGGCAGACAGACATTTAACCCACTGGGCCACCCAGGTGCCCTTCCAGAACACTTTTTAATTTGCTACAGCTACGCAGTAACTGTTTAAGTTACCCTTTGTCAGTTTTTAAATTAGGTGAGTTCAATATTTTTCTTTTCTCAAGGGAAGAAAAGAGCAAAGAGCTCTGCTATATCCTCCATGGTCTGTAATGCGTGGTTTCCAACAGTCTGTCCAGCCTCGGGGAGTCACGTCTCTCTGGCACCTGGACCCTTTTATTGATGGCTGTGTCCACATCAGATTAAAAAGTGGGGGAATTCAATCAAGTGGCTGATTATCCTGAACACCCTTTCCCTGTCTCACCCAAAAGTCTAAAGCTACCCTCTTCACTTCCAAAGCAAGAAAAATCTGATTCTTGCCTTCCATGACTAGTAATAGGAGAACATATGTGCCAATAAAAGTCTCCCTTGCAGTGTATTGATAACAAGCATCTTAGTCCAATATATCCCCTTCACTGTACATTAGAATTTATTTGAATTCTCAAGACATTTTTTTGCCCCTATTAGGGTATGGTATACTTATGTGATATATTATTTTTAAATTATGGTTTTCATTAAAAATTATCATTTATCTTTTCCTGTATTTACTCTTTTTGCAGTAAATTGTGACATTTTTCTGTTCCTATCATAGCAAGACAAATTCACTTTGGGAAGATAAATGTCACATTTTAATGAAAACCAACATACAGTGTGGATGGGGATGGTGAGCCTAAAAGGGGAGCAAATAGGCATGCACTTTGACATTTCTCATTCTTCTTAACCACAGCCTAAGATTTACCTTTATTTTTTAATATTGGAGAAATTACCCTGCAAATCCCATCAGGAAGATAAACTCTTGGGAGTTCATCAACCGTCACAAACCTAATCCAGAAAAAAATTCTTGACACAAGACAAATTTGCAGTTAAATGAGAAATGAAGTAAAGCAAATGAGAATTGGAACGTGGAATGTTTTGTACTCCAAATAAGAAAAGGGGCCCTACAAGAACGGCATGGAGCGCGGAAGGGCATGTTGCTTTCCTTTGAGGCTGGCGAGAAAAGCTGTGGACCTAAGGCTGCACCACGCGGCTCCTGGGAATTTCAGCTCTGCACCGTGAATCACCGAAGGTGAGCTGTATATAATTTAGTCTTTTTTATGTGTAAGCTACTATATAGTTCATAGGGGATATTCTTTTTTTTTTTTGGCTGCCCAGCATCTGAAACTCTTTCCCAGGTTTGGGGAACTTCTTTTGTGAATTATGGCTGGAAGCAAGGCCTGCCCTCCGCTGCAGGGGCAGAAAGGAGCAGAGAGCAGCTTTTCCCCTCTGAGGAATAGAGTGCAGGTGCAACACAGGCTTGGCCGGCCAGGTGCTCCCACTCAGATTGTGGAGACTTAAGCAATTTCTGCAAATAGGAATTCATTCCAGATGCAGGGATGCCAACAGCCAGTGTCCGGCAGGACCAGGAGTTGCTGAGGGCCTGCAGCTGCTCAGGCTGGTGGGCGCCATGCTACTGGGGACCTGCCCACTGGCCGGCAGCGGCAAGTGGCCTCCCCAGGCTCAGCCTTCAGTGTTATGGGGCTGGGAGTCTCCAGGCCTCTTATCTCTCCTAGTTTCTGCCTCATTTCCCAACCTGATTTTCTAGAAGCCCTTGCTACTCAGTGCAGTCTAGAAACATGCTGGGAACGCAGAACTAGAGCCTCCCCCTAGACCTCCCAAGTCCAAGTATTAAAGTGTATTATAGTAAGTTGCATAGAGTAAGACCTTAATGAATATATCTTGAATGTATGGATATATAAAAATGTGTTGAAATTTGATTTTGCTGAAGCTATCTGAATATATTTCTTCAAAATGTATGTATGCAAATATCCCATAACCCAGTGGTTATACTCTTGAAAAAACATTAAGTATTCTATATAATGAATTGCCTTTTAAATGCATTTCATTGATGTTCAAGCGACTCTTAGAGTGAATCCTTCTGTAGAGTCATTATGCCTTTTCAAGTAGATAATCACCCTTTCATTTATCCATGTTGTTAATTTGTATTCTTTAAAGCAGGGCACACCCACAGTAAAGATTACTGTAATCAGATGATTTGTCACTGAGATGACCATTGAAATTCTCTCCATGGCCCTTGTCATTTTGGTCCTTGTCTGTCTTTCTACTGGTTCCCTAAAATGCCAGCTCCCCATGATCATGGTGCCTATCAGCAACAGCTGAGCAACAAAAATGGATACACAAAACTGTTCTTTTTACGAAGTCAACCAAATGGTACAGCCCCAAAGCACTGTGCTGTATATTGTATTTGGCTACCTGTAATTACAAAATTAAGGGCAACTTGCCTTCTCAACTGGCATCATGTCAGCCTTGAGAGCCTTCAACAGTCATCTCAAGCCAATGTTGGTAGAGTGCCGTAATACAGTGCCTAAGCAAATACAAAGCTCTCTGGTTCTCACCTAGAAGAGAAGAGCTCCGGAGAAGCAAACCCATTTTTAAGAAGCTTTATTGAAGACAGCTGGAAAAGAAATAGTCACAATTAAGAATTTGAGGAAGAGGAAATGCTGCAGCTTTGCAATCAGATAGTCACTGAATTACTTGCTGTGTTCTCACGACAGTTCCTTAAACTTCTCCATCTTTAGTGTCCTCCTACATAACCTGGAGGTAGTAAGATGCTTATCTGCTAGGGTGTTGTGGGCATTAAGTGTGAGAATGGATATAAGGCAAACTGTCAGGCACATACTGCTCTGGAAATGCGAGCTATTGTGATTATTGTATTCCTACTACAAGATGCCTGGCACATCAACAATGTATGAGGTGATCCAAAACTAGTCATCGCTCCACATATTTCATAGATAACAGAATGATTTTTTCAGTGGCATTGACTTTGATCCCCACCTTCCACCCCAGATGCCACAACTTTGAAAACTGTGGTCACCATAGATTCTAAGAGATGTTGTGCACACAAAGCACAGGTTTTTATCATAGACAATATTCCCCTCTCTCCCCTTCCTAAGGATACACAGATTTTTGTTTAGGTATGAGGTCCTCCTCCCCATAATCCCTAGTTGGAGGGGAAGCTCACCTTGACAAACCACTTAACTGGCCTTTGGGAAATCCCATTCCCCTGGCCAGAGTGATTGGTTCAAGAACCTCAGCCAATCAGGGCATTAACCCTGTCACAAAGGCAGCCTTAATAATTGACCAATGAGAATGTACCTCTGGGGCTCCTGGGTGGCTCAGTCCATTGAGCGTCTCACTCTTGATTTCAGCGCAAGTTGTGAGCTCAGAGTGGTGGATCTAGCCCTGCGTGGGGCTCTATGCTCAGTAGGGAGTCTGCTTGAGATTTTCTCTCTTCCTCTCCCTCTGTTCCCCCAATCATGGGTGCTTTCTCTCTCTCTCTGAAATGCTCTCTCAAATAAATAAATAAGATCTTTAAAAAAAAAAAAAAAAGAATGCACCTCAAATACTTCCTATGATAGGATCATCCCTGACCAGGGGCCATAGGGTACACTTTGAAATTCATCCCCAAGTTAGCAGATCCTAATAGTACTAAGCCAGATTGTTTGCTGGGAGACTCCAAACTCCTTGTCAACTGACCTTGGCTAAAGGACTCTTCTAAGGCTCTGCTTAGACTGCACAACAGTGTAAAACATATTCTCCCTCTTCTCTCCACATGAGACTTCCATCATGGACTGACTGTGCTTCCCACCCGTCCAGCTCCTTGCCTATTTCCTTCCACAGGTGCATTTACCCTTAAGAAAGCCCAAAACAGGGGCACCTGCATGGCTCAGTGGGTTAAGCCACTGCCTTCGGCTCAGGTCTTGATCTCAGGATCCTGAGATCGAGCCCTACATCGGGCTCTCTGCTCAGCAGGAAGCCTGCCTCCCCACCCCTCCCGCCTTGCCTCTCTGTCTACTTGTGATCTGTCAAACAAATAAACAAAATCTTAAAAAAGAAAGAAAGAAAGCCCAAAACATATACTCTTACCTTGATGTCAGCTTTTGGAGGATCCTGACTTACACAGGGGGTTTGCTGGAGGCTCCTAGAAAATAAGTTTCATTGCTCTTCTTAAGGCACTGGAGATCATACTCTTTCTTCCTCTAGATTTCATGAACGTCTCATATAGCCTAGAACTGCCCCAGTCATTTTCCAACAAGAGTTCTCTTCTCCAGGTTAACTATCCCTAGATTTTTCAACATTTCCTTATACTGAATGGTCTTCAGACCCTGTGATCATCTTCAGTGTACCTAGAAATGAAAAAATTACATAGTGAAAACAGATAATACAGCAAGAATATACCTTTCTTGTTTCTCATATTACAGCATTATATGGCTTCAGCTTTTGGAGGAAAAAATATATAATATATATATTAATTATAATATATTATAAATAATATATTTTTTTTCTTTAGGAATTTGGTAGCCACCTTCACCTATTGAAAGGCTGACACACAGAATGTAGCTATCAAATGTTTACTCATTCTTGCTGAAGTAAATGGAAGCAGAGAATCCAGGCTCCAGAGGCAGACTATGTTCCAATCTCAACTTTGGCTCTTGGGAAGTTATGTGTCCTTGGAAAATTTAATTAACCTTCCTGTACTTCAGTATCCTCCTCTGTAAAGATAATTGCAGCCCTTGCCCTATAGTGTTCTATGAATTACTTTGTATTTAGAACAATGCTGTCACATAGAAAGTGCTAAGTAATTGGTGAATAATTGAATATTTCAAAGCACCTATTACATGCTAACCCCTGGCCAAGTTCAGAAAGCAGAAGTAGGAAAAATAAATGAACATGAGAATTGCCTTTTAAGCAGCTAATTCTAAGAATGGAATAGCTGCACAAAAAAATAAGACTGTTGACTTTGGCTAGGAGTGTGTCAGGGATGTTGATGAGAGGCTTTCTAAATACCTTTTAACTCTCGAATTCTCTGATTCTACTTCTGAATTCCAAAACTAAGATGTCACATGGTGCTAGATCAAAGCTCAGAGAACTTCCTCTGTAAAGGGCCTAATGCTAAATATCTTGGGTGTTGCAGGCCATGCAGGTTACATTGCAACTTTTAACTCTACCATTATAGTGTGAAAGCAGCCATAGGCAGCATGTAAATGAACAAATATGGCCACATTCAAATAAAACTTTATTTATAGACACCAAAATGTAAGCCTCATATAATTTTCTTGTCATAAGTGTTATTCTTCTTTTCATTCTTTGAGCCATTTAGAAATATGAAAACCATTCTTAGCTCATGGACTAAAACTGGGCCTATGAACCATAGTTTGCCAACCCCCATGCTAGATCGAGCAAAGTATAAGGTAGGGTCCTAATCAAGGATGAGCAGTCAATGGTAGTTGAGAGTTCTAATGACACGTAAATGTCTCCAAAGAAGAACTAAGACAGAACCAGGCCTACTGAAACACCATAGTATTGTGAGCGCAAAAGAGGTTCTAGGGCACAAGCGGCTGTAAAACATTACAGTGAACTGTGGTTTCACCATAATTGCAACAATTGTGGTTGAGTTTCTCCAAAGATGTATACCCATTCCATTTCCTCTCTTTATAAATTTTAAATTATGATTTTTTTAATTCCCACAAAAGAATCTTGAAGTCCTGCATGTGTTCCCTGATACCATTTGAGGAGCTGCCATTTGGAATAGTTGTTTAATCCTCAATTCACTTTTTCTCTTCTTGGAAGTAACTATCCCAAAGAGCATAACCCATTAGGACTTTTACCCACCTCTCCTTAATTAGCTTTTTTTTTTTAAGGACATTTAGGGAGTTGTTGACATGCCACTCTTCATTATAAGTTCTTAACAGCTACTAGGAGTAGGTTGGCCTTAGAGAAGACTTGTGAGGCACCCCAGGTTCCTCACTGACATGGATCAGTAGAGCCTTCCAGAATCCCAGGAATAGGCCTCCAACAAAACTCTGTGCTTTCTCATGTGCCTATCAGGTGTGGATCTCTCTGTATTGTCACTGGTGCTTCAAAACTGGCAAAACCAAACAACTAAATCTCACATTTTACCTAGTTTAGCTACAAGTCACAGAAAACTTATGAAATGAGGAGATATAAGAGGTATAGTGCTGTCATGGCAGGCTCACAAAGTCCTCAAGACTTCAGGCTTCTGCCTCTAGTTTCCCTCTCTGACATCATCACTAGACTGGGACTTGTCCACATGGTTCATCCTCCAGTCCCAAATAGAAAGGACAAAGGAGTAGAGAACTCAAGGGTCCATAATAGTTTTCTTTCAGGGAAGGTACTCAGAAGCTGCCCAAACTTTTTGCTAACCTCTTTTTGGTTAGAATTTAGACACATGACCATACCTAGCCACAGGAAGGGAAAACCTAGTTCTCTGAAGACAAAGAAAATGTCTTCTGGGGGATGAGAATGCACACCCACCATGATTGGAATACAAGAGTACCAGACTGGGGTTCACACTCTGGGAGCTGTTCCATCTTCTTTTCCTCAGGGAAGTACTTCAGTCCAACTAGAGAGAAGCCTGTGGCCCAGGACTGACCCCAGGACTGTGGCCATCAGACATGACCATCTATAAGGAGAGGCAACGATTGCCATCAGAAGTCGAATCTGTGAAGGTCAATGTCCAGTGGAACTCCCAGCTGATTTGACTGTCTTTACACCTTCCTCCTCAGGAATCCCAGGAAGTATCTCACCCTCTGTGACTTTCTACCTTCCCAAACTCACATTTATAACTCCTGATGGAATGTATTAGGCACATGTTCTTGTTTTGAGAGGAAATAGTTGAAATTTCTTGTAGGTAAGCTGCATAAGTCCTAGAAATAAATAAACATTCTTTTCTCTCCTTCCTTGACTTCCAAAATGTCTCCAAAATTCTCCTGGGATCTCACATTTAATCTAAATGTAACATATATTTGTTCTCTTACTAAATATTTTGGAAGTGTTTTGAACTTATAGGATAATCAACTTTGGGTTTAAGAAATAAAAAAAGAACTAGCAGTTCTTATCTTTGAGTGTAAGGAACAGTGAAGCAAGCAAATGCACCCGAGACATTTGGATGTAATTAAATTCTTATTGCTCTGGCAAGGTAAGGTGAAGAGGTGAGAGGATGATTTACATACTCTGATAAATGAAACTGCC
This sequence comes from Taxidea taxus jeffersonii, assembly GCA_003697995.1. Classification (NCBI taxonomy): domain Eukaryota; kingdom Metazoa; phylum Chordata; class Mammalia; order Carnivora; family Mustelidae; genus Taxidea; species Taxidea taxus. The sequence goes on from ML106726.1 coordinate 138,029, forward strand.
AGTGAGACAAAGATTTTTGAGATTTTAATTATCTGATGGCTTGTTACAGGGAGTAAACAAAGGGGTTAATTCTCCATCTTTCATTCCTACTTTTTTGTTTAAGCAATTTGTAGTCCCAGAGGGTATAATATACGAATGATATAGTCTGGAGAGCTCCATGTGTACTCCTACACTAGGTGAGCAATGGGCTTTCTTTCTGCTATGGTTTCCTCTAAGATGCCTGCAAAATGAGAAGAGTAAGAAATAGTCTTAGATTAGGAGAATTTTGTAGGAAATTTTCTTTTCCTGGTCTGTGTAATCATACACTAGAAGAGTAACTGCAAATAGTGACTGATTCAGGTACCCCACTTTAATCATCTCTGAAAATATTCCTTTAGATTATATTTCTTAATAATAATATCTGAACCCACCCTCTGTAATACTGTAATATAGCATACACATTTGTGTTGATAAAAACTTAAACTGCCTCATAGCATAAACTATATATCTTTTTGTTACCTTCAGTTTAAGCCAAAATATCTAAAATACACAGACATGATTACAAAGTCATTTTGAGACTAATTTTCCATCCTTTTTCCTCAGGAAGGCTATAATTTTCTTTGCCATCTTTACAATCTATTTTTCTAAAAAAGAAGAAAGACAGGAAAAAGGGCTGTTCCATTCCACACACACAGCAAAAGCAAAGCTAGTCAGAATTCCTTTTGGTTGACTGAACATTCCTCAACACACACACACACACACACACACACACACACACACCACACACCCCATATCCTTCTTCAAGGCAAGGTCCTCAAAGCTCTCAGGCTGAGCTGTCCTTGTCCCCCAAAACTTTAACCTCTTGAACTTTTCTCCTAAGTGTTAAGTCTCTTTCTTCCTTTCACAATGGCACATCACTGAGGAAAGTCTTGGTATCTCTTTGATAAGTTGTAGAGAAGCTGAGGAATAACAGCATGGGGGGACTTTACTTAAGTCACTTTATTCCACCAGGCACAAAACAATGCAGACTGTGCTTCAGCTAAACTCCAACCAGGAAATGTCAGAAGAGACATCTAGCATCCACATTCCCAAAATGACATGGTACCATACCATGGTACCAAAGGAGAAAGTCTTTGGCTGGGTTTTAGGAAGCCTATGTTCTGTTCTCCTTTCTTCTTCCACAGACACAGCGATAACTTGAGGTGATGATAATGGGCACAGGATATATTCTTTACAAACTACCTTCAAATCTATCAGTACAGGGACGCCTGGGTGGCTTAGTTGGTTAAGCAGCTGCCTTCGGCTCGGGTCATGATCCCAGCGTCCTGGGATCGAGTCCCACATCAGGCTCCTTGCTCGGCAGGGAGCCTGCTTCCTCCTCTCTCTGCCTGCCACTCTGTCTGCCTGTGCTCGCTCCTGTGCTCTCTGACAAAAAAAAAAAAAAAAAAAAAAAATCTATCAGTACATTCAGTCTTCTGCCCTAACTTTGTCCATACCCCCCAACACACCATCATTGTCCCCATTTTCCTCCATCTTGCCATCATTCTAAGCAGAAGATGGTAGTATTTTTAACAACTCCTGGTTTTCTCTGTGTGTTTTTCTACCTCCAGGGAATATTCATGGCGCCTGCCTACTCTAAAGCTGCCCTCTGCCCACCATGTCCAGTGTAACTAAGAATGCACAATGTTCATTCTTAGGTAAGCACCCTCCCCCCACTAGCAGATGTTTACCTAAGGGAGCAGATAGGTGACATTTTTAGCCAAAGCTGACTGTATTTGGAATGATAAATAATTTATTGGAAAAAATAATTCACTTTAAAGAAAATAACTACAATTTATATAGCATTTACTATGTGCTAACCACAGTATTATTTAATGTTACCTCTTTTATTTATTTTTATTTATTTTTTTTTTTTTTAAAGATTTTATTTATTTATTTGGCAGAGAGAGATCACAAGCAGTCAGAGAGGCAGGCAGAGAGAGAGAGGAGGAAACAGGCTCCCTGTCGAGCAGAGAGCCCGATGTGGGGCTTGATCCCTGGGATCACGACCTGAGCCGAAGGCAGAGGCTTTAACCCACTGAGCCACCCAGGCGCCCCTAATGTTACCTCTTTTAAAACAATGTTCTAATGAGGTAGGCATCATTATCCACATTTATGGGTGAGACTGGGAGCTTACATATATTACCCTAAGTCACAAATATCTCCAAGTGAGAAGTAGGTCATTCTCATCTCCATATGAGAAAGTGCTTTTTAAATTTAACATTGTTTAAAGCAAGTGCCTCCATTTTGAAATGGGTGTGAAGGAAATCCTTCTTCCCTCTTTGTCCATGGGGCACACTTTGGATATAGTCCAGACTGGGTGTGTCTCAACAACGGGAGGCAGGGTGGAGATTGTGGACAGCTGTGCCTTAATGAAGTCTCTACAAGGGTCAAGTTCTGCCTTCTAGGATTGTGGGCAGAAAGAAGGAAGTTTACCCCATGGCTAAGTGCCCATTAAAAAGTGTTCTCCTTCCCTCTTCTGACTTGGAGTCACCCAAGAGTCCAGTCTGTTTTTCTAGGTCCTACCTGATCCATCCCTACAGAGATGGCTAGTGGCCTGTGAAAATAGTGTGCTTTGAATGCAGAAAACCCTGCGTTCAAAATCCACTTATGTAAAGAAGTCACTTCTCCCAGTCATTTGGAAGTTAAATAAAATCACATGGAAAGTGCGTTGCATATGGTAGCTATTTCATAAGTGTCCGTGGGTTTGGTCTCCCCTCTACTAATACTTCTGCTTCCTTCCATCTTCTAATATAAAGGGAGATTAGGACCCTCTGGCATTCCCCTGCAGGTATAAGCCAGCCTCACTTAAGCGTCTGCTGCTTCTGAATGAACCTCTTGCCCCTTCATGGCACTGCTCAGGGCAGCCCTCCTATCAGCTGGCCCCTTGACCTCTCCATGTCATCTCTTTATTCAGTTTTCAACAAACCTATACCTTCAAGAAGCCTTGCATTCTTGCAAACCAGCAGGGAGCCCTAAATTCTGATTGTATTGAGTCTGAGTTGCATTTTCCATTGCTTGATTTTACATCACACCATATTGTTTTCTGCTTATCTTTCTCTTAGGCAACCTGTGACCCCAACCTGGTGGTACTTAACACTGCACAGAGAATGTGGTAAGTGGGGTCACTTCGCATGGCTTTGTTTCATGGATGCTTTTTCTTCCAGAGTTGTACAATGCAGGCCCTGATTCAGGATCTAATAAAAATGTATTGATTGGACTTGTAAACAAATCTCAGTCTGATTTCCCAGACTTCTAAGAAGCCAAACTTTGTGAATTGTTCCTCCTTTGCCACTGAATTCAGGTGGAAGTCAGGGGACAGGCTAATGCTTACCCCCCAACTCCATGGTAGCCAGCCTCCAAGAGAGCCCCCAGTGATTCCCACCTCTGATATTCACACCCTCTCATTGTCCCATCCCACATTATATTCAGGTTGGTCTGTACTATGATTTGAATGCTTTTACCTCTCCCCTCCCCAAATTCATATGTTAAAATCCTAATGCCAATGTGTGGGTATTAGGAAGTAGGGCTTTAGGGAGGTGCTTAGGTTAGAAGGATGGGACCCTCATGAATGGGAACAGTATTCTTATAAAAAAAGATCCCACAGAGATTTCTCACCCCTTCTACCATGTAAGAACACAGTGAGTAGGTGATGGCTGTGAAACCCAAAGAGAGCCTTCACCAGAATGAGACCATGCTGACACCTTGATCTTGGACTTCCCAGCCTCCAGAATTCTGAGAAGTAAATTTCTGTCATATATAAAACACCCAGTCTGTGGTAGTTTGTTATAGCCATCCAAACAGACTGCTGTAAGATGGTTTGTGCAAACAACAGAACACAAGAGGAGTGATAGTGTATCCCTCTGGAGCTAGATGATAAAAGTCCTGCTCTTTGTTGGGCCACTTGCTCTGGTGGAAATCAGTGGCCATGTCTTAAATACACCCAAGCAACCCAGTGGAGAGGTCAGCTAAGAGCCTTGAGTGAGCCTTCTTAGAAGTAGATCCTCCAGCCCCAATCAAGCCTTCAGGTGACTGCAGCTTCATGGGAGACCCTGGGCCAGAACAACTTGGTTAAATTGCTCTTAGATTCCCAACTCTCAGAAACTGTGTAAAAAATGAATGTTATCTTAGGCTGATGTGATTTCAGACCAAATTTTTATGTAGCAATAGATAATAATACAAACTCTGCACTCTTATTTTCTACTACCTCTCTCCTTCTGCAGAAGTACCCACCTCTCCCAAATGTATACTTGAAACCCATGAGGTAAAACAACTTTGTTACTTGTTAAAATTATTTGACTGATTTTCATTACCATATGGCATACTCAACAAACAACCTGACTTTTCTTAACAAAAATATCAGGTTAGAGTATATTATAATTGGGAATAAAACATTAAGTATATTTGCATTTTTTTCTAGACAGTCAAAGGATTTAATGGGATACATGAAAAGTACCTGAAGAAAGCTATAGCAACTGGTATTTTGAAAGTCAAATGCTCTTAGCCAATAGAAGTCACAATATAGAAAATAAAACCATAAATTACCCTCTGAGGATGCTTTTGTCACCCAAAGAGAATATCTCTCACAATAGACTGATACAGTATACATGATATTCATATATTCTACTACCTTCTATTGAGTATTCTCAAAGTGCCAGGCACTAGGGCAAAAATATAAAACATTCTCTTCAGAAATTCAGAGTCTAGAGAGAATTAATCATTGGGTCAGAATTTTGCATTTTGCTTGATCTGGAAAACACACACACATGCGCACACATACACACACACACACACACAAACCATATATTGGATACAAACTACTTTAATCAAAATAGTAATTTATAAGTATGTGCTAGACAGGGATTCTCAAAGCATATGATTAGGAATGAAGCAAATTCCAAGAAATTTAAAAATCAGACCTTTTTTTTATAAGTTAGAAAAACATAACAGGCATCCCTGACCACATCATTTGTAGTGCTTAGTGCAAAATGACAATACAAGCCACTTGTTTGAAAATTAAGAATTTGAGGATACCAATAGAGCATTCAACTTAGCATAGGACCTTTCTGAGCAAGGGGCTTATGGCATGAGCTAGCCCCCATGACAGTATATATTTTATAGCTTGTTAAAAAGACTTCCCAGGAGTTAAGTGCAAGAGACAAAAGGGAGGTAGAACCAGAAGGCAACAGTATGACACAGAGCAGCCATTCTGTGAGATATTGTTATCCCTCTTGTGTAGAAGAGAGCCTGGGGTCCCAAAGGTCAAGTGACTCCTTCAAAGCCACTCCGCCCATCCAGGATATAGATGTGGGTCATCTGACCTCAAATCTGATTTTCTTTCCACAAAATCAACACAGCCTAGTGCCAGGAGTCGTGCATCACAAAGAGGTGCAGAATTTCGTGGGTACAGTCCAGCAATTCTCTAATGAAAGCTGCAAGGTGACAGGCAGGGCACTGGCACACTGCCCCCCGACCTGTTGTTTTCACATCTGTGGGTCTGACACAACCTCAGGGCAAACACCAGACCAGATTCCATATCCCAAATCCCTGGTCACCACCCCTGCTCGCCCTGCCCGCCCGCCCATAATAGCTTCAGACTTTAGTTCTCCCATCAGCTTCTGGATTGGAATGCTAGTCAGCCTAGCAATCTCATGCTTCGGTTCGCCTTACTGTACGATCTAGGAATTTGAAGCAAATGCTGTATGTCTGACTGCTGAACAAAGGCTTTTTAAATCTACAGCATATGCAGCTTTACCTTTAATACCAGCTTAAAGAACTCTTGAAAATTACAGACATCATCTCGACTGATCTCTCATTTCCCCAAAACGTAAAGGATAACTAGTATGGAATTTGCCAGCATAAATCCACACCTGAATGAAATAAATTTAGTAATTGTTTTTAAGCTTCATTTTCTCTGCTCTTGCACAGAAAGCATGAAAATTTGTTTTTATGACAAATTTAATTAATGATCAAGAAACAAATTATTAAAGCAAAACCACATTATTCTTTATTAGTACTACTCTTAAATGACATTTCTTATAAAATATTAACTTTTAATTGGTAAATATATAGAATCTTGATTCAAATGCTTTCATAAGCCTGATTTATAATTTTTCCTTCTTATTTCATGTTTCTCTACACAGGAAAGCCAATGTTGAGTGTGACTTACTTCCCTTAAATTCCAGTTTTATCTCTGACTTGCTGTAAGGCACTGGCTCAAGCTTTTAACTTCTCTATATTTTAGTTTTCCCTGCTATAAAATTGCAAGTACATAGTACTTGTCTGGCTTGCAAGGAAGCTTGGGAAATTCTGGCTCTAGGAATACGATACTTTAAAAGTACAAAGTATCATTAAATTTATGAGTATAACTTGCTTGGCAGTTTCATTTTACTATAATATAGGAAATATGTATTTGAAAATAAGGAGAACACAGAAATTGTACAGGTTCAGAAATGGGTATTCTGAGATCCACCGAGAGTTAGAATATCTTTAAAAATACTATGGGGGCGGGGCACCTGGGTGGCTCAGTGGGTTAAAGCCGCTGCCTTCGGCTCAGGTCATGATCCCAGGGTCGTGGGATCGAGCCCCGCATCGGGCTCTCTGCTCAGCGGGGAGCCTGCTTCCCTCCTCTCTCTCTGCCTGCCTCTCTGCCTGCTTGTGATCTCTGTCTGTCAAATAAATAAATAAAATTTTTTTTAAAAAAAGTAAAAATAAAAATACTATGACCCTTCAAGTGCCAAGATAAAACTCAAATCCAGAGTGCCTTCATGTCTTTTTTTTTTTTTAAGATTTTATTTATTTATTTGACAGACAGAGATCACAAGTAGGCAGAGAGGCAGGCAGAGAGAGAGGAAGGGAAGCAGGCTCCTCGCTGAGCAGAGAGCCCAATGCGTGGGTTCATGACCTAAGCCGAAGGCAGAGGCTTTAACCCACAGAGCCACCCAGGTGCCCCCTTCATGTCTTATGGTAAAAGAGAGAAAACACTGAGAATGGCATATGTTTATTCTCCATATTAATATGTATTAACATATATAATATATAATGGTACCTATTATACAATAAATCATGTATAATAATGCATGTAATATATAATCATATATATTTTAATCCACCTGTTTTTTATTACTATTATCCTATTTTCTATATTTATTCCTATAGCAATTGGATGAGGAGTATAAAATACCAGAAGTGACTAGTGGGAAGGTTTCATGAAAGAGTGAAGAAACATGGCAAAAAAATGAAGGCGAGGATGTGAAGGAGTGGGGATAGAAACAAAGGGTTGGAAAGAGAAGCAGAGGAACCCTCTTGAGAGGCTTCCCATGGTAGTTGGCCTACTCCTCTTTATAGCCTTTCTCTTCTGCATGGCTGTGTTTGTTCTGTTCTATTTTTTCGTTGAGCCCAAGTCCCAAGAGAGATATTCCTTAATGTTAAATGAAAAAGAGGTCAAGTTCCAAGCCTTGGATGCTTTTCTAATGAATGCTAACCCTCCTCCCCACCCTCCCACCCCCCACCCCAGCAATCATGGTGTCCTGTGTTTGATTGGTTTTATCTAAGTTCTTTTTTTTTTAAGACTTAATTTTTTTTTTTTCAGAGCAGTTTTTGATCCACAGCAAAATTGAGCATAAGGTATGGATAATTCCCATATTTCTCCTGCACCCACACCTGCAGAGCAGCAGCCCCTACCTTGCCGCTGTGTCATCATCCCTCACCAGAGTAGTAAGCTCTTTTCTTTCTTTTTTTTTTTTTTTGTTGTTGTTGTTCATATTTTTCCCTGGCTTGTCCCCAAGTTGTCACTTCCTTCCAATTCATCCTGTGTTTTATTCCCTCCTCCCTCCCTCCCTATTTCCCTTCATTTGTTTTTCTTGCAGTTCTCCTACACTTTATTTTGTTTATCTTCTGAGCCATCACATCCTCTATTAGCTGAGGTTATCTCTGGGTGTTGGCTCCCGTCTGGACAACATTCGTTTTCTTCTGACCCTACTTTAGAAGGGAATTTCAATTAATTATGTATGTATTTTTTCCCAAGGGGGTGATCATTCAGATTTGCTGAGGTCCCTGCCTACCCTACACTATTACAGAGTCATCAGCTGGAGCCCCTGCCAGGAACAGCAAGCACACCCTTCTCTTTACCTAAGGATCATCCCACTCCTAGCAGGGACTCTCCAATCCATCTTCACCCATTCCTCAGCTTTGTTTTTGAGAACTTCTTTCTTGATAACCAGACAATGTCAGTTGCAAATTTAAGCATGAAACAGAAAAAAGTACCCTGAACTCCATTTCATCCCAGGACATTATCAAGATAAGATCAGCCTTTATCGTATGGTAATATTAACTGATGACTTTTCATTGCAATTCCTACAACTGAGTTCTTCTATAAATCTGTGTTCATATTCCAGCAGCTGGAGTGGACTCAGAAGCAACTATAAAAGAAATTGTGTGAAGACAAAGTGACATTTGCCTTAGATATCCCTTCTTTAGGGATTGTGTCTCAGTAACTTTTGGGTGGCATGTAGCCTTTATGGGAATTTCTTTTGCTTCCTCCCACCTTAAAAACAAATAAACAAAAAAACCCCAACCAACCAAACAAACAAAAAAACAAAAAACAAAACTACTGTCTTGATTTTCAGGCATACACACACCATTTTAAATAAGTGAAAAGAATTTCTCTGGCACCTCTTTCCAAATGGCCCAAGTCAGTAAGAGACTGCCTTTTGTTCCAAGGGTTTAAAACATTTTAAAGATAGGATCCATCTCTTAAGGTAAAGAAGAAATGCTAGGATCAGGGTAATTGGGAACTTGAGAGGCAAAATTACTTGTTCCAAATGAAGGACTGAGGGGGAGAATGGGATTAGAAGTGCTGACTTTGGGGCACCTGGGTGGCTCAGTGGTTTAAGGCCTCTGTCTTCGGCTCGGGTCATGATCCCAAGGTCCTGGGATCGAGCCCCACATTGGGCTCTCTGCTCAGCAGGGAGCCTGCTTCCCCCCTCTCTGTCTCTGCCTGCCTCTCTGCCTACTTGTGATCTCTCTCCCTGTCAAATGAATAAATAAAATATTAAAAAAAAAAAAAGAAGTGCTGACTTCTTCCACTAATGCACTGTTGATGTGCTCAAGGCTCAGGTGTGCTTATGAAAAATTATAGCAGGTTCTACAGAAGACAGTGATCAAACTAAAAAGCTCTACACAGGGTGGGAAACTATCAACAAAATTAAAAGGCAGCCTATGGAATAGAAGAAAAAATTTGCAAACTGTATATCTGATAATGGGTTAATATCCAAAATCTATAAGGAACTCCTACAACTCAATAACAAAAAACCAAACCATCCAATTTAAAAATGAGCGGAGAAGGACACACACACACACACACACACTGGAATACTACTCAGCCATCAAAAAATGAAATCTTGCCACTTACAACAATGTGGATGGAACTAGAGGGTGTTATGCTGAGTGAAGTAACTCATCAGAGAAAGACAATTATCATATGATCTCATTCATATGTGGAGTTTAATAAACAAAACGGGATTATTGGGGAAAGGAGGAAAAAATGAAATGATGAAATTAGAGAGGGAGACAAACCATAAGCGACTCTTAATCATAGGAAACAAACTGGGAGTTGCTGTAAGGAAAGGGGTAGGGGATGAGATAACTGAGTGATAGGCATTAAGGACGGCCCGTGATTTAACGAGCCCTGGTATTATGTAAGACTGATGAATCAATGACCTCTACCTCTGAAACTCATTAATTACATTTAAATTTTAAAAATGGGCAGAGAAAGTGAATGGACATTTTCCCAAAAAGACATCTAAATGGCCAATAGGTACATGAAAAATGTTACTAATAATCAGGGAAACGTAAATCAAAATCACAGTGGGATGTCACCTCATACCTGTTAGAATGACTATCATGAAGAAGACAAGAAAAAAACAAGTGTTGGTGAGGATATGGAGAAAGGGGAACCCTGATGCATAGCTGGGAATGTAAATTAGTTCAGCCACCATGGAAAACAGCAAGGAGTTTCCTCAAAACTTTAAAAATCGAAACTTAAAAATATGACCTAACAACTCTACACCTGGGTATACAGCCAAAGGAAATGAAAACAGGACACAAAAGAATTATCTGGAAGATATGAAAGCAACCTGGACAGAACATAGAAGAGTTATCTGGAAGATATAAAAACAAGCTGGACAAACAACAGTGTCCATTGCTGGGTAAATGGATAAAGAGGATGTGGGAATATCTGTATCGATCTAGAGATCTAGATAGTAGATGTAGATATATCTCCTGCCATTTGTGACAACTTGGATGGACCTTGAGGGCATTATGTTGAGAGAAGTCAGAGAAAGACAAATACTGTATACTATTATTTAAATGTAGACTCTAAAGGAAGAACAGACTCCTAGAAACAGAGAGTAGAATGGTGGTTACCAGAGGCCACGTTGTGGGGGGGACTGAGATGTTAAGTGGTATGGTGATTATAGTACAATACTGGACTACTTCAAAGTTGCTAAGAGACCAGATCTTAAATGTTCTCACCACAAAAAAGAAATGCTAATTATGTGATGTGATAGAGGTGTTAGCTAATGCGCCCATGGTAATCATATTGTAATATATAAATCAATGCATTGTATATCTTCAACTTACACCATATTAATATGTCAATTATATCTCATTTTTTTAAAAAAGAAGACTGAATTTTTTAAACCAGAGACTTCCAATATTGCCTCTTAATATAGGTGCCCCGTGTGGGCTTGTTTTCCTTCATAACTTTATCACAATTACAATGAAAAGTATATCTCTTATTGCAAGGGATACGAAATAACTCGCAGCTCACCAGGACTTCTGTCCAGCAACACCAGAAAGGTCAACGGAACTGTGGAGCTCATCTGTTGGAAGGCCACGAGGAGCTGCTGGAGATGCAAGACTGGAGCGTGAGCCCCCCCCCCCCCCACCAAGAGGAGGGCAGACTCCTGCAGCCCCCACCCAGAGGACATGCCTCTATTCTGGGTCCTGGCAGAAGCAGAGAATCTGGGGACACAGAAACCAAGAATTTCTTAAAGATACACAAAGGAGGGGGGTGGCCAACACGCAGCGGATTTCCCTTCAGGACATTTCCTCAAACAGCAGCACATGAGCAGCAGAGAGAGGGTAAAGAACAGAGACAGCAAACCTCTTAAATGCGTCTCGGAGGCTTCGCAGTCTCGCGAGAGGAGACTGGGTGGGAGCTGTCGAGGGGCGGAGTCACGGGGGGACGCTGGGCTCTCTGTGGGGGCGAGGTTGGGCTGTTCTCGCCCCTCACACCCTACCGGAAAGTAAACTGAGATGGGTGGAGACCAACGTGCTAAAGGTAAGACAATGAAACTTCTCCAAGGAAAAAGGAAAAGATCTTAATGACCTTGAGGTAAAAAAACAAAAATTTTCCCCCACTCAAAAAAAATATAATACTCCGATTTTGCTTCAAAAACATCTCAGCCCTCTGAAAGAAATCAAAACCTTTTCTATTAAGAGTGAGGACCGGGGTTATCTTGGGGGAGAAGGGGCAGCTGTAACTTGGGAGGGGGCATGAATGGACGGAGGGGGGCTTTTCCTGGCTGGTCGTCCCCCAGGTGTGCTCAGTTTATGAAAACTCGTAGAGCTCCATGCTGGTTCTCAGTCGCACTCTTCCCTATTAGGTTATGCTTCAAAGAAAACATTTACGTGAAAAAGTCTTGGCATTCTAAATATAAAACAAGACAAAACAAAAAACCCAGAATGTTGCAAATCATGTGTTTTAAGATCAGAAGCCTTCTGCGCTTTCATTGAAGTGATGGCTGCTCACTTTTCTGACAATGAAGAGTTTTACCCTTTATTTTCAAACTACCAGATTTAACCAAAAAGAACCAGAACACATCCATGCCAGCTGATAGCCCTTTTCCATGGCTAAAAATGTCAGCAGAATATTCTGTCACTACATAGAAAAACAAGACCACCTGAAGCAGCATAGACGGGTTTGGCCTCGTCTCTGAACTCCCTACAGAAGGAGCAACCTCCCACAACACTACAGTACTCAGCAGGTACCACAAGACTTTGGCTAGTTTGTTGTCTTTTTTTGCAAACTGTAGATATATATACTGTCGATAACAGGATTTCTAATGGATAACACTAACTTACAAATAAATGACAATTTTTTTTTTAATTCCAGGAACATATTAACTGCTCACTAACACAAACCTCAAGGTCATGGAATGCACAACAAGAGTCTTTTTACTTTAAAAACATTTAATTAATTTTTTTTTTAAAGATTTTATTTATTTGAGAGGCAGAAAACATGAGTAGGGGAGGGGCAGAGGGAGAAACAGACTTGCCACTGAGCTTGGAGCCCCACATGGGGCTCAATCCTGAGACCCTGAGATCATGACCTCAGCCGAAATCAAGAGTCGGACGTTTAATCAGCTGAACCACCCAGGCACTCCTATTTATTTATTTTTAGAGAGAGAGAGAGTGTGAGGGAGAGCATCTGCACGCAAGGCAGGGGAGGAGCAGAGGGAGAGGAGAGAGAGAATCTGAAGCAGGCTCCACACTCAGTGCAGAGCCCTAATCTGGGCTCGATCTCATGACCCTGAGATCATGACCTGAGCTGAAATCAAGAGCTGGATACTTAACAGACTGAGCCACCCAGGCACCCCAAAAATATTTAGAAATACAAAAAACTTTTATAGATTTTCTGGGTGCCTGTGGCACCCATAAACTCTTCATGGAAACCACTTGACATTTCTAGAGCATGTCAAAAACTATAATGTGACCATTTCCAGTTACAGAATCAAACTCAGTGAGAGAAACAGACACCTTCTCAAATAAAAAGTGAGTCAGTTGCTGCATGTGTCCTACCTGTATTCACATGGAGGCAGATACATGGTTTTATTAATTTTTTCCTCCTCATCCTCTTTATCCCTTTTTCATACTCTTCATTTTCCTCTTCCACATTTTTTGCTGGGAATGTTAGACGGCCCCTTTATCCTATTTTCCTTTAGATTAGAATTGGCAACATTGTTCCCATTCATCTTCAACTTTGTTGCCTCATTAAAGGTGACTTCTCACTATCACTCAAATGATAACACATGCTTTATTTTTCTATCACTGGGTCACAAATCACTACAAACTCTACAGCTTAAGCCAGCATGCATTTATTAGCTCACATTTGTGTAAGTCAGAAGTCCAGTATGTTATGACTTAGTTCTCTGCTCAGGGAATCACAAGGCTAAAATCAAGTTCTCAGCCACGCTGGATCTTCATCTTCAAGCTCTGAGTAGGCATCACTTCCAGGTTTATTCAAGTGGTTGGCAGAATTCAGTTCCTTGTGGTTATAGGACTGAAGACCCTGTTTTCTTGACAGCAAACTGGCCAGGGCTCTCTCTCACCTCTACCCTTTCTGGAGTCCGTTTCGTGTGGCCTCCTGCATCTTCAAGTTAAATCCTCTTTATTCCTCAAATCTCTCTGACTTCCTCTTCTACCAGCTGGAGAAATCTCTCTGCTTAGAAAGGTTTTATTGGTTAAATCATGTCCATCCAGAGAACTCCTGTTTTAAGGCCAGCTCTGCCATAGAACACAATCATAGGACTGAGTGAGGTCTCATCACATCTGTAGGATTTAGGGATTAAGATGGAATATCTTTGTGGAGGCATTTTAGGAACTCTGCATACCATAATGTATTACCAGCTTTTTTGGCCACATCTTCAGGGAAAATGTGTAGTAGGTATATGGATTTGATTTTGGACAGAGGTCTAAGTAGAAGAGGAAGAAGCCAGATAAGGTATGAAAACATTTCGGGTATTATGATCTTTCTCCTTGCCTCCCTTAGCTGGTCACTAGCCTTAATTTCCTTTACCATATCATCAGATTTACCTTTCTCTTTCCCACACACTGTAGTCCACTTCCCAGAGCACTTGGAAGATGCAGAGTTCACAGGGGTCTCTCGATTTTTCTGTGTATGTCCCTCCCAGCTTATCTTCACAAGGGAGGCATGAATAGGCATCTTGCCCTTTGGTTTCTTGGGGACACCATTAGCTGTCCTGACTGTACTATTTGCTAGTCCGGGCAACAGAGTGCATAAGGATTTCCAGTCTTGCCCTAGCTGCCTCCACAAGAACTGCCTCAGGCAAAGATTTCTTAAGACACAAAAATAGCAATAACCATAAAGGGAAAAAGTATTGATCAATTGGATTACATAAAATTAAGAACTTCAGTTCTTCAGTACTACTGAGAGTAAAAAGATAAGCCATAGACTGGGAGAAGAGAGTTTCAATACATCTATCTGTAAAAGGTTTCTTACCATCTGGAATCTGTAAAGCACTCCTTCAAATCACTAAGAAAAAGGAAGCAAACTCAACAGAAAAATGGGCAAATGTCAAAATAGATATTTCACAAGAGAAGATATCCAAACAGAAAATAAATATATGAAAAGGCATTGGACTGCATTCCTCACCAGGGAAACGCAGATTAACCTCATAAAGCAGATGCCTCAACATATCCTCCAGAAGTGAAGGAGATACACAGTGTAGAGCAATCAGACCTCTCATACTCTGTGGACCAGAGTGCAAATTGTTACTACTTTGGAAAGCTCTTTGAGAGTGTGTACTAAAACTGATCACACCCAAACCTTATACTCAGCAATTTCACTCCTAAGTATATATGTAACAGACATGCATGCATATATTCAACAAATGGCGCACAAGAATGTCAACTGCAGTATTACTTATAATATTCCCAAACTGGAAACAGCCCAAATACCCAACAGTAGAGTGGATACACAAATAAGGGTATATTCATTCATACAGTACAATAATATGCAAGAATGAGAATGAACTACAACTTATATGCAAAAAGAGTGAATATCAAAAACATAACATTGAGTAAAAAAAGCCAGTCACAAAAAAGTACATGGTGTGAGAGCTTTTTTATAAAGTTTAAAAACAGGCTAAAGTCATCTGTGGTTTTAGAAGTGAGAATAATATTTACCTGTGTGTGTGTGTGTGTGTGTGTGTGTGTGTGCTGTGAATGGAGGGGGCTAGAGAGAGGTATCTTGATCTGGTTATGAATTGTGTGTGTGTGTTTATTTTGTGAGCTGTATGCTTATTATTCCTTCAGTTTCTTTATGCACTTTATACTTTAACAAAAAGTTGACATTATACAAAATGATTTATGTATTTAATATCTCTCCCACCGATGAGCAGGGGACCATACCTGGTTTGATCACTGCAATAACAGCAGCCCCTACACAGTGCCTCACACGTTGCTTGTTGAGTGGCTGATTAATGAATTTTTAAGAGAGATTCTTTAAGATGTTTTAAGAGAGATTCTTTAAGCAATGCTTTTCTCTCCCACCTGCATCAGTGGAGTGACATTTCGTTTTACCGAATATCTTTATATATTTCAAGGCAGTTGTTTCAGGTAGACGGGCTTGCAGAGGGGAGAATGGAGAGCAAATGCAGTAAGGAACTGGAATTAAGCTTCCTGAGGGCAAGGAATTTTGTATTGTTCATTCACCGTGCCAGCCACTGTTCTGATACCTTTACACATGTAAGTCATGAATCCTCACAACCACCAATGATGTACCTCACAAATAAGGTAGCAGGTGAGGCCACTGAGGTCTAGAAAGGCTTGATAACACAAGTACAGAATAAAACTGCCTGATTCAAACCCTGACTATGAGCTCAATCATGACACTGTGAACATAGGAGGCACTTGAAAAATATCTGTGGAAGAATTCCATCATGGACCTTTCCTTAATCCCTTATTTTCCTCCTCCTGGCTTCCCAGTCATAATTACATATGAATAGTCTGGTCTCAGTGGCGGGGCTGGAGGCTGAGTGGGAGGGGTGGGGGTGGGAAAGAAGGCAAGGGAGCCTTTTAACCCAGACTTTTAGATTTGAGAGGGTCTCAAAGATGACATCATTCCCAAATGAGAGAGGCTATCCATGCAGTAACATTCACTCCCGTGACCGGAGTCATTCATCCCACTCAAGATTCTTAAGTTTGGGTCTCATTCTCTATAACATACCCTACAGAAGCATTGCTTATGAATGCTATAGTCTTTTAAAAAACAAGATAATTATGTAGCACTTACTTAAATGTATGTATTAAAATTACTAATGTTCTTTTAAACATAAATGTCTGTGTGGGAAAAAAATGCAGCACAATGTTTGTAATTATGTTTTGGCATTTCACTTTTGAACATACCAGGAATATTAAAAAAGAAAAAATGGAAGTGGCTCAGGCACTTTAACTTTGGAGCGACCCTGGCTAGCACACAAGCCTGTTCTATGTGCGCAGCAGCATTTTATTTCCTGCCAACCCCGGGTGTAACCACTGCTACGTGGTGAGAGACAAAAGGGGAGCCCTCAGGCTAATTTCAATCACTGAAATCCACAGAAAACTGAAAGCCTCATTTAGTTTCAACTTTTTACCCTGCAAGCTTTGTTCCTAGGGTAGCTTTTAAATAGCAACAGAAATGCTTGATTTTACTTTCACTTCCTTCCTTCCCCATCACCAGCTACGGGTGGAGGTTCTCCTGAGGTTTTGCTGACAAAGGCAAACAGCACAGAACCTCTCTGTTCAGTCCTCTTAGGTCCTGTGGGAGCCCTGTCAACAGCTCTTTGTTGGCTGTCATGGTGACTGAGCCCCCTCCAAAAGTAGAAGTGGCTTGTCCCTGGTCTCAGAACTACTAAATGGCCAAGCACGGATCTCATGCCCCAGGATGGAGAGAGGAAACTGATAGGGCCTGTGAACAGAGATCTGAGCTATTGCCTTCAAATTGCTTGGCTTATCAGTGCCGCTACCTTCAATTCCATGAAAAATACAAAAAAAAATTTTTTTTTTAATTTCAACTTGGCATTTTTTTTTTTTACCATTTTCACCCTACTGAAAAAATTAATCAATTTCAGTTTCTTTTATCATGTACTTTAAGCCTGTGGAACTGCCTGTGTGAACCAGGTGAAGGAATTAATTTTCATTTGATGCAGAAATCAAAAGGGGGAAAATACTCAGCAGAAGATGAAACCATGTTATTTCAAAGAGGGAAAAATGAATATAACACAAAGGAGAAACTATTTTCAAATTTGTAAGGAAGAATTCTTTTTCACTAGAAAAATTTCCTCAAGCTCTCCTTTTTGTTTGGCTTCACTCATGGCATTCCAAGCAGTCTGTCCCTTGGCACCACAGCTGAGAAATACATGTACTGGAGAAGATTCAGGCAGTTACAACCCCTCCCGCTATTTTATTAGCCTCCTCACTTTTACTGGGCAGCGTGGGCTCCACCGTGGGCAGTGTCTTGCCATTGGCTCTCACACCATGCTGTCTAAACTGTTCCATATTCTATTTTACAGAATAACAGTTTCATGTAATAGATGTTAATGTAATCAGGGAAATGGTAACAATCAATATACAGTCACAAAACCACATTGCTTATTTTTGAATAACAATTTATTACATACTAGTATGTAAGCTTCCTAGAAGAATGGGCTGGCTTAAAAGTAAAGTTAACTATAGACTTTATATCAGAAATTTGCATTTACTAGATTAGGAGTCCCAAACCCTTTGTGTGTGTGTGTGTGTGTGTGTGTGTGTGTGTGTGTGTGTGTGTGT
>ML106726.1:155672-238925 GCA_003697995.1 Taxidea taxus jeffersonii
TGTGTGTGTGTGTGTGTGTGTGTGTGTGTGTGTGTGTGTGTGTGTGTGTAGGGCCAGATAGCAATATCTTCAATTTGCAAGCTGTGTTGTCTCTATCTTGACTACTCAACTTGGCCATTCTAGGGAAAGCCACCATAGGTAATAGGCAATATGTAAATGAATGGATGTGGTTGTGTTTTAACAAAACATCATTTACAAAAACAGAGGCAGTGAGGTTTGTGACATAAGCTATTATAGTCTGTTGAGCCCTGATTGAGATGATGGGTATGTTTGCAACTACCATTCAAAGGCTGATCCTAGACAGTAAGATTTAAACATCTGTTTGACAAGTTACCTGAAAAGTTGTGTGTGTGTGTGTGTGTGTGTGTGTGTAGATGGGAAAGGTTTAAGTTAAAATTAAAATGAATTTTCTCAGAATATTTTTAAGAGTAAGAATTTTTCAAGTGTGTTGAAGGACACATCAGTTATTTTCCTACATACCAATAACATTGATATAAAATCAGTTATCAGATGGACAGAATTTTCTTAAAATGCTTATACATGGAATAAACAATACCTAACTATGCCTCCAGCACCACTGACCTTCAGCCTTCAGCCTTGCCCATCTCCCGAATTTCCCTTTTAGGAATGCTAGCACAGTCACCTGTTTCTGGGTTTAGCTCCTCCTTTAATCTTGGTAGCGAAATAAGTCAATCAGAGAAAGGCAATTATCATATGATCTCACTCATGTAAGGAATTTGAGAAACAAGGCAGAAGATCATAGGGGAAGGGAGGGAAAAATGAAACAAGATGAAACCAGAGAGGGAGACAAGCCGTAAGAGATTCCTAATCTCAGGAAACAAACTGAGGGTTTGCTGGAATGAAGTGGGTGGGAGGGATGGGGTGGCTGGGTGATGGACTCTGGGGAAGGGTATGTGCTATAGTGAGTGCTGTGAATTGTGTAAGACTGATGAGTCACAGACTTGTACCCCTGAAACAAATAATACATTATATGTTATTTTTAAAAAATCGTGGTAGCACTATGCGTTAGACTGCCTATGCTTTTATTAAGACAAAGCATAAATCTTGTAGAAAGCTCAGTATGACTTTTTCATGGCACTTCTTACTTTCCAGCTTATGTCCATGGTGATAGTCCTTCCCTTTATTTGAGGTTTTTCCTGAGATTTTGACAGACACTTTCCAATAAAGATTTTATTTAAATTTCAAACAAATGAATTGAAAACCTCCTGTGCCATGTGGCACATTGTGGAGCATCAGGGGAGAGCAGTGCTATTCTCTTTGCCAGCGAACCTTCCTCCTGAATGGAACTGACAGCCTTAGACATAAATGATTGTATTCCAGAATTAGGGCTTGCATATTAACAGAATTTACTCCCAAATATGCAAGTAAATTGCACATGAATCGAGAGGTAATATATTGTTTGGTACTTGAGTATTCTGTAGGCTGGACTCCCAGGATAATGGGCACATCTGTCTTCTTATTCCTCAGATGACAGGAGGCAGGATCTTGGGGTGGAGCAGAGGAGAAGGATTCTGTCTCTGGAATTCCTTACCTGTCTTTCCCTGGCTGAACTTGGCTCAAAGATCTTTCCTTGTCTCTCCATTGGGCTTTTCCAATGGCATAGCAATCACGGTAGCTGTTTTACATGAGTCTTTCACACTCTATGCATGCCTGTGATATTATTCTCACATTTGGCATTGGGCTTTTATTGTCTCTCCTCCTGGAGGTGTTTGTGCAAAGGGAGGTGTGGGGAGGCTTATCCTTTGTGTGGTCAGTGTCTCCTGAATAAATTAATGAACGAAGGTCTTTGTTTACTCGTCCATCAATTCCATGATGCCTACTGTGTATTAGTCACTGTTCCAGTGTGGGGTGAGCAATAAACAAAATGGGCAAAATTCTTGCCTTCGTGGAGCATACATTCTAGTGGAGGGAGTCAGAAAACTAAAAATTATGATATTAACAAGTGGTTAGTTCTTTGGAGAACAGTAAAATAAAAAGGAGAAAAAGGAATCCAGGAGGAAGAGGAATAAAATTTTAAATATGTAGGCAGAGAAGACCTCACTAATAAGTAGACCTTAGAGCAAAGACCTGAAGGAGGTGAATATTGATTCCTGAAGAAAGACAGTTCCAGGTAGAGACCAGGGCAAAGGGCAAAGGCCTGGCATAATGTGGGCCTATTAGAGGAACAGCCAGAGGCTCTGGGCCTGGACCAGAGTGTGAAGAGGAGAAAAGACGATTAAACCATGAAAAGAATAAGGGCATTTATGCTAAATGAAACAAACCAATTCCTTTTTTGGGTTTTCAGAAGTCTGAATGTGATCTGTTCCATAGCATTTCCACTTCTTTCCCAGAGTTGACCTCCTCCCCCTCCCCAGATCTCTGCTTATTCTTTCATTTTCTATATTTAATTTCCTTATACTTTAAATGAGAAAAATAACACTTGTCTTTCCTTACAGGGAATGTTGATGGGATCAAATGGCCATCTCTACGAGAGTATGAGTTTACACTGTTTAGTGAGCTGATAACCCAACTATGTAGTCAACAGCTGTTTACTAAGTGCCTGGTAACAGAAAAGCAGATTAAACCTGTGTAAGAGAAGAGTGAGGAAAGATTGAAGAATTGAAGCAGGCAGGAAGAAGGAAAGCAAACTCAAAGTAAGGTAGAGAATGAGGAATAAGAAAAGGGAAATAAAGGTGATGGCCCATGTGTCCAACCACAGGGAAAAGAGGATAGCCTTGGGCGTTGCACTCACATAGTTTTAAATCTTAGCTACTGTACTTACTGGCTATATGATCTTGGGCAAGTCACCACTCTGACATTGTTTTCCTCTGTAAAACAGGGACCTGACATCTGCCCCATAGCATGTTGTCAGGATCAAAGGAGATACGCACATAAATACCTAATATGGCACCATCACCAGTTTACTCAATACATATTAGTCACTTTACCATTATTATTATCCTCATTCCAAGAGGACAGGAGAATTGAAGCCGCTCTGCATCTTCTAACAGGGAAGACAAAAACAGGAAAGATCTCTTATAGCGAAAACTTGTCATAACAATCCATTTTAGAATCAGCTAGCAGTATGATTATATACTGGAATTCAATTTATTATTCAAATTGGGATAAGCATAAAGGGACACCTTTTCAGTAATTCAAATCCCTAGGAATTTGGTTCATCTGAGAAACAGGATTTATTCTGCAGAATATGTAGCTATAGGACAGAGGATAGAATTCTGGAAAAACTTGGTAATGCTTCCACATTAAAAACAAATATAAGAGACCTTGGATGGCTTGGATAAAGACTGTAATGTATTAGCAGTTCCAGGAAAAGCAGAAGACAGATTTGTAACTGAGCAATACAAAAATGAAATTGTGCTATGCCAAGGAAGAAGGGATTGACTCAAGCAGCTGCCAAGTGCTTTTACATTTGGGACAAAGTTTATAGCAGGCAGCAGGAACAGCCAAGATTTGATATACATGAATCTCATAAAATTATCTGAATATATTATGTACTGTAGTGGGCATGTGCCACTTTTTTGTTTGTCTAGCATTTCCTACAGCAGAAAACTCCCCCTCACCAATTCCATGTGATTCTTTTAAGTCTATCAAGAGATCCCAGGACCCATACCACAGGGATGGACTTGTGATCCAGAATGTTCGCTCAAAATACCCCATTTCCTGGGCCACAGTGATTGGTTTAGGGGAAGACATATGAACCAAGTTTTCTGAAGAAATGATATGGATGCTGACAAAGAGATTGCTATCTGTCAGTGCCAATATAAGCCAGAAACTGCCTTGAACTTTGTTATTACCATGCAAACAAAATGATGAATAAGCCCAAATCTAGACAAGAAGAATCAAAAGAGAGGGAAGGAGGCAGTGACAGTGATTTTCCTGCTGCTCTTATTTGTTTGAGTCCCTTGATTCATATATAACCTGAATTTGCCACTTTTCAGTTATGTGATCCAACAGGCTACTTTCAGTTTGAATTGGATTTTTTTCAGTTTATAACCAGAAGAGTCAATTAAGAAAAGTTTGAAAGAAATGAAGAATCTAACTGATAAAGGCAATTTGTGGTAACGTAAACAGGAGTACTAGTCTACCCAAAAAAAGACAAAAAATGGGGGCGCCTGGGTGGCTCAGTTGGTTAGGCGGCTGCCTTCAGCTCAGGTCATGATCCCAGGGTCCTGGGATCGAGTCCCGCATCGGGCTCCTTGCTCGGGAGCCTGCTTCCTCCTCTCTCTCTGCCTGCCACTCTGTCTGCCAGTGCTCACTCTTTCTGACAAATAAATAAATAAAATCTTTAAAAAAAAAAAAGACAAAAAATGTGTTAAGATATTACAAAAGATTGGGGTAAATGTGTAATTTAGTGTTAAAGTGGTCAAGGGACACAGTCTGCCAAATCTATTCCAACGAAAGGACAGGAGCTTGGCTCCCACAAGGACATGGCAGATAGAACAGTCCTCAGCGTGCCTCTTTGTGGCTTGGGTAGAATGATCCTAGAAGTTTGTAGCCCTATGACATGTGTTCTTGTCTTGACATCTGACACATAAGTATCTGTATCACAGTCAAGGCCTTCTAACCCAATAAACTCAATGCACCTGAACAACAAAACAGCTCCCCTCTATAGGGATATGATTGTACAAGTAAGGAGTCTTAGAATTAAAAATAAGGACCATGGAGTAAGTTAGACCCATAATATTAATACTGTTTACTAATAGGTTTAGGAGTAAAAGTTATAATTTGTGTGGGTTGTTTTTTTTTTTTTTTTTTTTTGTCAGATAGAGAGCTCTGGAGCAAGCACAGGCAGACAGAGTGGCAGGCAGAGGCAGAGGGAGAAGCAGGCTCACTGCTGAGCAAGGAGCCCGATGTGGGACTCGATCCCAGGACGCTGGGATCATGACCTGAGCCAAAGGCAGCCGCTTAACCAACTGAGCCACACAGGTGTCCCTGTGTGCGTTTTTTTTTTTTTTTTGAAGGTTTATTTATTTATTTGACACAAAGAGAGCACAAGCAAGGGGAGAGGGAGAGGGAGAAGCAGGCACCCCACTGAACAGGGAGTGGGGCTCCATCCCAGGACTCTGAAATCATGACCTGAGCCAAAGGCAGATGCTTCATTGACTGAGCCACCCAGGCATCCCTGTAATTTGTGTGTTTAAAGTGTTAGTAATGTTTAAGAATATCTGATATATAGAGAATGTAACAAATTTACCATCATGATACCTTCTCATTATATTAAATTGCAAAGTTCTAATAATCTGATACTGTTTTTAAACAGTCTTTGCATGTTTTGATTCATTATGTTTTTAAGGGTGAATTTTTAGATTTGCACGTACCTTGATGGTGATTATTGAGTTTTAAGTCAGCCTTGTCAGGCATCTAAATTGCTTTATTGACTTATAAATGTTTTGAAAAGTTTGGGAGAATTTAATTGATGACTTTTTTTTTAAGATTTTTATTTATTTATTTATTTATTTAACAGATAGAGATCACAAGTAGGCAGAGAGGCAGGTGGCAGGGGGGCGGGGAGCAGGATCCCCACCAAGTAGAGAGCCCGATTTGGGGCTTGATCCCAGGATCCCGGGATCATGACCCGAGCCGAAGGCAGAGGCTCAACCTACTGAGCCACCCAGTAGCTGATGCCCCTGATGACTTTTTTTTTAAATTGATGACTTATTAATATGACTAATTGTATGGAGGATTTTAATCTGCTAGAATTATATTAATCAAATAAGGGATTGTTTTAAATTTTATTAAAATTACTTGGTTTACAAGTAAAATTAGAATTGCAAAGTGAATGTAAAGGCCTAAGAAAATTACAGTTTCACATTTACAACTTAAGTTAACTAAATATTATTTCATTACTCAAATATTTATATTGCTTTCTGTATACAAAAGCCCTCACCTCCCAAACATTGAAAAAAAACAAACACACATCAACACATATGGTAGGGAAAGTCATTATAGATGCAAAGGCCCAAGATGCAACAGTGCTCCACGGAGAGAATGAGAAATGTGTGGTTTGAATGGGGCTCGAGGTCCGGCAAACTAAAAATATTCATGATAAACAGTGATGAACTAACTGGACCAGCTACCAGGAATAAAATAAAAGTAAGAATCACCAAATGTTCTTCCATTCATTTATTTATTCTTTCATTCAACAAATGTTTAGTGAATATGTACTATACATTGGGCTCTGTTCTAGCAGTTCTAATATATAGATGAAGACAGAAAAATATGGATTGTAGTTTAGTTGTAAAAGAGGCAAAAAGAGAGTAAAGCAGTTGGAAATGAAAGAGTTATGCCAGCAGCAGATTGCTTTGATAAAGCAAAGCCCAAGTTGTCTTGTCTCAGATTCTTTAGCTTTGCCTGATGTCAGCAAGCTGGGAAAATAAGGAGTGAAAGCATCTCAAGACATCCACAGAAGAAAAAGAAAAAGAAAATGGAATAACACATTCAGTAATAATAGACTCCAGACACAAAAGAAAGGCTGGAGGGGAAAGTAATAAAGCCTGAGAGAAGTAGAGGAGGCAGCCAGCATAGCCATCAATGGAAAGAAAGGGGGTTGGTGTTCAAATGAAGTCTTACAGGACTAATTAAAATGACACAAATATGGTAAAGTACAGCATAAAATAGGAACAGGCAGTACAGTTAACAAGAAGGGAAAAAAAAGAAGGGGTAAGTCTGTAGGATTCTGAGAAGAAAATCTGCATATGAGTTAAGGCACAGGAAATAAGACTGAACACCAGTACGCCTTGTTCCAAAGGACTAGGGTTGGGCTCCTCCTACCCATCCAGAGAGGAAGGGAGACACATGGTACAGTGATAGCTCAAGAAGAGAGAGGCAGTTAATCATCTGTGGAGAAAGGAAGACCTTACCACCCACTAAAGTACAAACCTTTGCGAGTCCTATTGACTACACCTCTGGCCATGCCTTCCAGTGACCCAGAGGCACACACCCAGAAATGTGGAATAAGTAATATAAATGATGATGAGGGGGGTATAATTTTGTTCTGGTTATTTAAAAAATATTCCCAATAAATAAATGTATTTATTCTAGAAAATTTAGAAAAGACAGATAACCAAATCAAATATGAGAAAAAAAAAATCACCACCATAAACAGTGATATTTCTGAGGGAGAAAGGGCCATTGACTTTTCAAATTAGTTAAAGTTTTTTGCGGGAATTGACAACCATCCTTACCCCATCCTGAAAGTTGGTAGTGATGGTCCATATGCAGCAAAGGTAGGAAACAGAACTGCCAGATCCCAATTAGGAAAAAAGCTTTTAATCAGCTAATCTAAAATATTCCCTTCAAGTGAATGCAAAGATATGGTGTTAAGATCTGTAAAGCATTCCTCTCAAGTATTCATCAGACTACTGATTAGCACATATCATGAGGAAACAACACAAGACCAAGGAAAGAACCGTCCTAGAGGATTAGAAAGTATCACATGCTCACATATGGCTGGGAATAATGCCTATTCCCACCAGCCAGACTGGAAAAATCTCATAATTCATGGATCACTGGGTAGAGTGCTCAGAAGGGTCTTGCCTCAGAAATGGGGCAAAATTAAAAAAAAAAAAAAGAAATGGGGCAAAATTAGTCCTAGACTAAACACTGCTCTGGCCTAACAAATCTTAAAGGTATGAACTTTAAGAATCAGACTGTTTCCAAGTAATTCAGCTGCATCACAATACAAAGCTAAAAAGTATTTGTAGGAATAAAAAAATCCGACACACAACAGGGAAAATCACCCGATGTCTGGCACACGGTGAAAACAAAAACAACCTCCCCCCAAGCCCCAAAACAACAACAGAAGTCCCCCCAAAACCAAGAATGCCAGGAACCACAATGAGGAAAAAAAAAAAAAAATCAATCAACTGAAACCAAGCCAGAACTGAGGTAGATATTAGAATTAGCAGACAAGGATATTAAAACAACTATTATAGCTATATATCATATGTTTCAAAAGTTAGGTAGAGACATAGAATATATTAAAAAGATCTAAGTCAAACTTATAGAAATCAAAAAAATATGTTTGAGATGAAAAATGTACTGAGTGGGATAAACAGCAGATTAAACATTGCAGAAGAAAAGATTAATGAACCTGAAGACATAGCAATAGAAACTACCCCAAATGAAATATATAAAAATACTATAAAATGTATTTCTTTTCTTTTAAAGATTTTATTTATTTATTTGACAGACAGAGATCACAAGTAGGCAGAGAGGCAGGCAGAGAGAGAGGTGGGGGAAGCAGACACCCTGCTGAGCGGGGAGCCTGATGCGGGGCTCGATCCCAGGACCGGGAGATCATGACCTGAGCTGAAGGCAGAGGCTTAACCCACTGAGCCACCCAGGTGCCCCTATAAGATGTATTTCTTAAAGGTAGACTATGATAAGTTAAAAATGTATACCATAAACACTAAAGCAACTAATATATCAACTAATATATGTCTTTTTTAAACAAAGAGTTACAACTAGTAAATCAACAAAAGGAGATAAAATGGAATCATAAAAGTAATTCAGTTAATCCAAAAAAGGTAGAAGCAAGAAAAAAAGCAACAAATAATAGATGGAGTAAATAGAATGTAGATAGCTATTATTTGGTGAAATGTTTTATAAATGCCAATTAGGTCATGTTGGTAGATAAATTTGTTCAGGCCTGCTATATCTTTACTGATTTTTCTTTTATTGATGATTGAGAAGGGAACATTGATAGTTTCATCTTTGTATTCTATTTCTTTTTCAAGTTCTATGAGTTTTTACTTCATGTATTTTTAATTACCTCTGTTAAAAATATAAAATTTTGGGATTGCCATATACTCTTGACAAACTGATCTCTTAATCATTACAAAATGACCTTTTTTATGCCTGGTGAGGTTCTTTGCTTTGAGTTCTGCTTTGACATTAATGTAGCTTCCTTTGATTAATCTTAGCATGTGTATTAGTCTGTTTGGGCTACCATAACAGAATATCACAGACTGGATGTCTTAAACAATAGAAGATTATTTTTTCATCATTCTGGAGACTAGAAGTCCAAGATCAAAATGCCAGCAGGATGGGGTCTGCTGAGCCCTTTCTTCCTGGTTTGTTGATAGCTGACTTCTTTCTGTGTCTTCACATAGCTTTTTCTCTGTATGTCCTCATAAAATGTGAGAGATCTCTGGTGTTTCTTCCTCTTCTTATAAGAACACCAATCCTATCTACTTTTATGGCTTCATTTAACCTTAATTACCTCCATAAAGGCCTTATTTCCTAATACAGTCACATTGGCAGTTAGAACTTCAATATAGGAATGAGGGGGGCACAATTCAATTCATAACAGCATATCTTTTTCTGTATAACTTCTGCATTACTCTATATGCAAAAAGTAATAAGTAAAAGACTTTTTACTACAAGTAAAAAGTCTTGTAGTAAGAATATAGTTGGATTTTGCTTTTCCCCCCAGTCCTGACAATCTCACCTAGGGTGTCTAAATAATAATATTTAATGTAATTATTGATATGTTTAGATATATTTACAAGATTTTATTTTAGAAATAAAGAGTGTGAGCAGGAGGAGAGGCAGAGGGGGGAGGGAAAGAATCTCAAATAGATACCATGCTGAGCACAGAGCCCAGTGTGGGCCTCCATCTCATGACCCTGAGATCATGACCTGAGCTGAAACCAAGAGTCAGACACTCACTGAGCCACCCAGGTGCACCTGTTAGAGCTTAAATTTATCACCTTGCTATCTGCTTTCTTCTTATTCCATCTATTATTTGTTCCCCTTTTCCTCTGTTTCTGCCTTCTTTTGGTTTAATAGAAAGTAGAATAGTAGGTACTAAGGGCTTAGGGGAAGGGAAATGGGGAGTCACTATTCAATGGTAGAAAGTTTCAGTTATATGAGATAAGTGAGTTCTAGAGATCTGCTGTACAACATTGTGCCTATTGTTAATAATACCATTCTATGCACTTAAAAATTTGTTAAGAGGGTAGATCCCATGTTAAGTGTTCTCACCACAATAATCTTTTTAAAAAGGGGGAAAAGGATGAAAGATATAACCTGAATAGCCTTATATCTATTAAAGAGATTGAACTGATAGATAAAAAAAATCTTTCTACAAAGAATACTCCAGACTCAGCTAGCTTCAGTGGAGAATTTTGTCAAATCTACATAGACTCTTCCAAAAATAAGTAAAGACAAGAGAATAATTCCCAACTCGTTCTCTGTGGGCAGCATTACCCTGATACCAAAACTAGATGAAGACATTAAAAGAAAAGAAGACTACAGGTCAATATATTTCATTAACATAGATGCAGAAATTCAAAATGATGTTTTAAGAAATCAAAGCCAACAGGGGCGTCTGGGTGGCTCAGTGGGTTAAAGCTTCTGCCTTTGGCTCAGGTCGTGATCTCAGGGGCCTGGAATTGAGCCCTGCATCAGGCTCTCTGCTCAGCGGGGAGCCTGCTTCCTCCTCTGTCTCTCTGCCTGTCTCTCTGCCTACTTGTGATCTCTGTATGTCAAATAAGCAAATAAAATCTTTAAATAAAATAAAATGAAATCAAAGCCAACAGTACATAAAAAGGTTAATAGGGACCAAAAGTGCCTTATCCTAAGAATGCAATATTTGCTTTCTAACATTCAAAAACCAATGTAATTCATCATATTAACAAGTTAAAAAGAAAAACCATATATCAGTAATTTCAGAAAAGAAGAATTTGACATAATTTAACAGCTATTCCTAAGGAAAACTCTTACCAAATTAAGAATAGAAGGGAAACTCCTCAACTTGGTGATGGGCATATGTAAAATATAATACCTAATACCATGTGATGGTGAAAGGCTAAATACTTTTCTTCTAAGAAATAATGAGACAAGAATGTGCACTCTATTCAACCATTTCTATTCAACCACTTCTATCCAGTGCTGCAGTTGAAGCTCTACCCAGTGCAGTCAGAAAAGAAAAAGAAATAAATGGGTACCTAAATTGAATAAGAAAAAGGAAAACTGTCTTTATATGTCAACAACATGATTATCTATTTAGAAAAATAGATGGAACCTATAAAAAAGTTAGTAGAAATAATAAATAAGTTTAGCAAGTTTGCAGAATACATGATCAATATGCAAAAATCAATTTTATTTTTTACATACTAGCTACAAACAATTGGAAATGTAATACCATTTACAATAGGATTAAAAATATGAAACACTTAGGGATAACTCTAAGAAATACATGCAAGACCTATTCACTGAAAGTCACAAATGCTGAGGAAGATTAAAGAAGACATAAATGCTGAGGGGGGCCTGGGTGGCTTAGTTGTTGATCATCTGCCTTTGGCTCATGTCATGATCCCAGTGTCCTGAGATTGAGCCTCACGTTGGGCTCCCTGCTCGTTGGGAAGCCTGCTTCTCCCTCTCTTGCTTCCCCTGCTTGTATTCCCTCTCTCACTCTTTCTCTCTGTCAAATAAATAAATAAATAAATAGACACAAATAAATGGGAGTGATATACAGATATACCTTGTTCAGGGGTCAAAAGACTCCATAGTTTCAGATGTCAATTCTTTCTGAATTGATCTGCAGATCTAATGCAACCCCAAACATAAGCCTCGAAGAGTTTTTGGTAGAAATTGACCAGCTGATCCTACAACTTACATAGAATTGCAAAGCACCTATATCACCCAAAACAACATTGAAAAACAAGAAAAAAATTAGAGGACCAACACTACTATTTTCGGGTACTATGGAGTGAATTATCTCCCCCCTCCCTGAATTAGTATGTTGATGCCCTAACCCCCAGTATGATAGTATTTGGAGATAGGGTCTTTGGGAGGTAATTATGTTTAAATGAGGTCCTGAGGGTACAAACCAGGAAGAGAGTTCTGAACAGAACCTGAACATGTTGGCACCCTGATTTCCGACTTTTAGCCACTGAACTGTGAGAAAATAATTTCTGATGTTTAAGTCACCAGTCTATGGCATCCCAAACAGACTAATACATCAAGACTTATTATAAAAGTAACCGATATAGTGTATTATTGGAGTCAAGAGAAACACATAGATCAGTGGAACAGAATGCAGAGTCCAAAAATAGACCCACACATATTTGGACAACTTGTATCTGATGAAAATACAAAGGTAATTAAAAGAAGAAAATACAGTCTTTTCAACAAATGGTGTTGAAACAATTGAATACATATATGCAAAAAAATTAAGTTTGTTTCATACATCTTACCATAGAAAGCACAGGGGAAAAATCACAAAGATTTTATAAACAACACCAAAAGCACAATCCATAAAATGAAAAAAAAGTAAAGATTGGGCTTCATCAAAATTAAAAATGTCTGTTCTTCAGAAGACACTGTTAAGAGAATGAAAAGAAAAGCCAGAGACTGGGAGAAAATATTTGTAAATCATATATTTGATAAAGGCTTTATATCCAGAAGATACAAAGAATACTCAACTCTCAATAATAAGAAAATAACTCAGTATTCTTTAAAGGGCCAAAACATTTGAAAATTTTCCCAATGAAGATACAGATAAAAAAATAAAAAGCAAGAAGATGCTCAATATTGATAGTCACCAAGGAATGTAAATTAAAACCACAATATGATATCACACCTCTCTATTAGAATGGCTGTAAAAAGATTGTCTCTGCTAAGACAAGAATGTGGAGGAATTGAAACTCTCATACACTGCTGCTGGGAATGTTGAACACTTTAGAAAACAGTGTGTCAGTTTCTTAAAAATTTAAACATATGCCTGCCATGTGACCCACCCCTCCCTCATTTCTGTATCTATCCAAGAGAAATGAAATCCTGCTCTCTATGGGTCTCATATGGGTGTATGTGAATATTTATAGCAGCTCTATTTGTCATAAT
This sequence comes from Taxidea taxus jeffersonii, assembly GCA_003697995.1. Taxonomy (NCBI): domain Eukaryota; kingdom Metazoa; phylum Chordata; class Mammalia; order Carnivora; family Mustelidae; genus Taxidea; species Taxidea taxus. Next base: position 168,543 of record ML106726.1, read on the forward strand.
AAAAAACTAGGGCTTAAAAACCATATTTCCAACCTAGATGTCCATCAACAGATGAATGGATAAAAAATATGTGGTATATACATACAATGGAATACTATGCAGCCATCAAAAGAAATGAAATCTTGCCATTTGTGACAACATGGATGGAACTAGAGGGTATTATGCTTAGCAAAATAAGTCAATCGGAGAAAGACAACTCTCATATGATCTCCCTGATATGAGGGAGTGGAGATGCAATGGGAGTGAGGGTTAAGGGAGTAGGAAAAGAATAAATGAAACAAGAAGAGATTGGGAGGGAGACAAACCAAAAGAGACTCTTAATGTCATAAAACAAACTGAGGGGAGTGGGGGGGGGTGTTGGGAGAGGGAGGTGGAGTTACATTATATGTTTATATAAAAATAAAAAATTTAAAAAAAATCATATTTCCATCAACTGGTGAGTTTGTTCACTGTGGTTTATCCAGACAAGGAATGAACTGGTGATACATACGTTAATGTGAAAGAATCTCAAAATAATTATGCTGAATGAAAGAAATTATATGAGCACATAGTGTATGATTTAATTTATATAAAATACTAAAAAGTGCAAACTGCATTATTCTCACAGAAAGCAGAGCAGCAATTGCCTGAGATAGGTGGGGAGGAACGGGAAGAGGGGATTACCAAGAGGCATGAGCACACTCCTGGGCATGATGAATTTGTTCCTTATCTTGATTACAGTGATAATTTCAAGGGTGTGCACATAAGTCCCCAAATTATCAAATTATATTATTTAAATATGTGCAGTTTATTTTATGTCAAGTGTACATCAGTAATGTTGGTAAAAACTAAGTAAAATTAATACCTGCATATGATAAAGAAAAATAACCCAAAAAACCCTCAAATAGGACAAGATAGAAAGAAAAGCCATTCTTCCTTCTTGCAGCCTTCCACTCACCAATAATAACTACTCTTTAAAAAAAAAAAAAGATTTTATTTATTTATTTGACAGAGAGAGATCACAAGTAGGCAGAGAGGCAGGCAGAGAGAGAGGGGGAAGCAGGCTCTCTGCTAAGCAGAGAGCCCGATGCGGGGCTTGATCCCAGGACCCTGAGATCATGACCTGAGCTGAAGGCAGAGGTCTAACCCACTGAGCCACCCAGGTGCCCCAATAATAACTACTCTTAACTGTCTCTTCTTATCTTTTCTGAGGATTGCCTCCATAACTCTGATTATGGTTATGCCTCTATTTCTAGATTGATCAACTTTAAATATCTCTTGACCTCTCTTTTAAAAAATATGAGAAAGTAAACTTTCTGAAGCTACTGCTTCTCCTTTCCAATCTCTGCAGATTTAATGTTAATTTTTACTTCTTTTGTTGTTTTAACATCATCATCACCATCACCATCATCATCATCATCAAAAACACTCACTTTTAATGTGTCAGATTAAAAAAACACTTGAAAATAGGTTGGTAGGTAGGTAGATAGATAGATAGATAGGCAGGCATACATAAGCAATTTTCCCAAGTTGAAGTGTAGAGGAAGAACTCAAACCCAGGTGTTTTGGCTCCAGGGTCTGTGCTCAGAATAGCCATGCTATTCTGCATCAGTGTGATGTCAGTATAATAAATGTAAACAGTATGCTTAAAACTGTATTTGATTCCTCAAACATAGATATGGTATCTCTTAACTCCCTTAATGTTTGATGAAGAAATTCAGCATCACTTCATTTTCCTCTACCTCTATACCCCTTTCTAAGCCTCCATTCCAGTATACTACTGTTTTTATATTTCTTCTACAATTATAATTAATTTTTGATGCATTGTCTATAAATTGATTCTTTCATTGAAAACTAAAAAGTAGTGTTCACAGTAATATTTCTATAGAACTACAGAGCCAAGTAGTGCCATTAAGCCCATATAGGAGATGTAGCTCTTATCAATCAATCTTTGCTATTTGAGGTAGAAAGGAACTTTAAAGTTTGAAGAGGGTTAGGATGGCACCATGTTTTAATGACCCAATGCACCTTTGCCTTTTCAAAAGATAATCCAGCCTCTTAATCATTCTATTTGTTAGAAGAAGAAATCCATATTCTCCTAAAAGGGATTCTTCACAGAGCTTCTGACTTATTATTCTAATTAGGACTGATGGCTATCTAGGCCAGCCTCACATTACTTTTCACTACAATCCTGGGTTAGATCCACTGTTCCTTGGAGTTCCTCTTACTTGGATTTTCCTGTTTTACCTGAGTAATTCTTTCAGAAATAGTCTGCGAGTGGTAAATGTTCTGAGCTCTTGTGTGTTTGAAAATGCCACAATCTTTACTGATAGTTTGGCTAGGTAGAGAATGTTAGGTTCAAAAACATTTTTTCCCCCTCAACATTTTGCCCACATGATTCTTAATTTTTTCCTAGCGTCTAGAGCTGATGATATTGCTAATGTCAGCTGGATTCTCACTTATGTTTGAATGATCTATTCTTTTAGTTTTTAGAATGTCATAAGAACATGTCTTGGGATAGATTTGTTCATTCATCCTTTTCTGCATTCTCTAGCTCCTTACAATCTGAAGTCCTATTTCTTCATATCTGGAAAATGCTCTTGTTCTCTCATTTGTCTCTACCTATTCTAAACATCCTTTCAGTTATTAGATCTTTGGGACTGTCCTCTAATCTTTTAACTTTTCTCCCATATTTTCCATCTCTTTAACTTTTTGCTTTATATTCAGAGAGATTTCTTCCATTTTTTTTTCCATTGAATTTTTAAATTTGGCAGTTTTTTCTTTTTTTTTTCATTTTAAGAGCCCTTTTTGGTATTGATTGTTCTTTTTGTTAGTCACATATTTTTTGCTTTACAAATGCTTTTTCTTGAAAATTTCTTCTATGAAGACACTAAATAGAATAAAGATGATGTCTATTTCCTGAATTTCTATTTCCTCCAGGGTCAGTTTATTTCAACCTGCATTTTGGTTCTTATTTTTCCTCAGATTTTTATGATCTTGGGCTACTGATTCATATTTATGACTGAGGCAGGTCAGCTTGTTTAATACAGAGAGCCCTCCTTGCCTAGGTCTCATCTTCTATCCACATGGGTGGGCCTTTTGACTGGCAGGCTTTGCTTAGACCTTGAGGTGAAAGAGGAAGAAGCAGGATGCCCCACCCCCTGCCTCTCCCATTTGCCAGCCCGGATGAGAAGAATTTTCTTCAGGGTGGGCATCACCCCTTTTTGGACTCCTCCTCATACAGACTCTTCTCAATTATTTTAAAGATTAGTCCTTTGATTTTAGCCTGAGCATGTGATGCAGGGAAGGGGAATGTGGGCTATGACTCACAGTTACTCCACAGTTGATTTCCTTCCAGCTTCCCTCTCGCACTCCATAGAGCCTCTGTGGGTCTGCTGCCAGGAAAAATAGCTCCAGCCTCTACTGCAGCCTTCTCCTGTGAATGTGATTTAATCTGTTAATATAATTCCAAGTATTTTTTACTTTCAAGATATTTGTCTGTATCTCTAGTTTCCAGATGCCCCTTCTCCTGTGCCCAGAGCTGTCTTTAGTATTCTCTGTTCATCTTTACTGATATTTCTGTGTGGTTTCAGAGCAGAAAAGAGGTATATGTAGGTGATCCTGTCTGCCACCTTGGACAAGAATCCCTATTGCATCTTTAGATATCTTTGTGATATCTTCCTTATTTGGGGGCAAAAGGCTCCATATAGTTTGCACATAGGACCATTCAGGCAAGGCTAATTTCTCTTCCACTTGTCAGCTGTCTAGATATTTTAAAACTAGTTTTGAATCTTCTTCTCTTCTCCAGGTCAAATATTTCTAGTTCTGCTAGCCATGCCTCATTGAATTTTTAGTCCTCCTATCATTCTGATAATTTTCTCCTGAACTTCCTTTATCTCTCTAAAAGAATTCAATGGAATGCCTAGGATAGTAATGCTGGAAGCTATTTCATAGTGATGTAATTCTCCCTACCATACCACACATCCACATTGTCCAGTTAGCCTTTCTTCCCTGCCCTAGACACATAAAATGAATATTTTACCATGAGCAGTTGCTGGGAGGCACTCTACACAATAGTGATATATTTAAAAGCCATAAAATTTTGGGAAGATACAAGAGGAATTTCTGTCCAAGAATTTCCAGGCTCTCAACCACAGCTTCCAGCTTTATACACAATTACTTTATCACTTAAATAAAGGTTATTTAAAAACTCTTAATTTTAGTCATTTTATAAAGAATGGTACTATGTTCTGAAGAAGAAATTTGGTATAAATTGTTCCTAAACTGACTGAATCACACAGTTGAACTCACTATATATTTTTCCCAAGAATTTGGAATGCAACTTAAGAACTCCAGCACATTTCCCATTAGCAAAAGGGAACACTTCTAAGAGCCTGAGATTGTTGTGAAATCACTACCAACTAAAATATGTAAAACACTTAAAAATCAGTAAGAATATGATGAAGACAAACATATACCAATCTAAAACATCACAGCTTTGGTGACATCCCTTTATAGCAGACAGAGTTTTAAAATTTAAATACAATGTTGTCTGACAAAATTACATGGTATAGTTCTCAGATAACCCAAAGGTTCTTCTGATATGTGCACCTTCCTTGGAATATCCCCTGCTCTCGGTTCCTTGAAGAGCATATTTAAAAACTGTGAAAGAAAAAAAAAGGATTTCCAAGTATATTAATATATAGGGAATTATTTATAAATCAGGTGTATTAAAAGAATAAAACTTTTCATATGAACTTTAGGGATAAAGTTTTCAAAATCTATTTGTTTAAAAGAATTGTTTAAGAAACTGCTCTGTACTAGGCACCTGTGATACAGTAATATACTAGAAATCTGCAGTCTCTGTTTTCATGGAGCTTAGCTGAATGAAAGATCCTCAAATTTGTTAAAGCACATTCTTTCTACAACTTCGGGTAAGGAGGATAGATTCAGATGTACGTGAAATGATGCCACCAGCCTCTAGAAAGCAAGAGGCCTAGCATCTTTTCCATTCTCTGGGCCAAGTGGACTATGTCAGTAATACTTACAGAATGTTGACTATGAGGAATCAGAGCTGAAATTTAGCTGGAAATTGCTGGAAGTTAAGAAACCATCTCAGGAAACATTTGTTGGTCATCCTGGTCTTATTTCTTTTGATCAATGGGAACTTGGGGAGAAGACATTCCAGTTTCTACAAGTGTGTGGCTGCACCTAGTACTTGGTGGGCCTCTGAGATCTCCTGCCTTCACAACTGAATCTCCTACAAACCTCTTGGCGGGAGAGCTATTTTTAGTCCTCCTTGCACATTTCACTCTTTGACACTTCCTTTCCTTTGCCTGAAATGCCCTTGCTCTTCTCAGTCACCTGGAGTCCTTCTCCTCAGGTTGCAAGGCTCTGCTCAAACACTGCTTCCCCTGGGAGGCCTTCACCAACTCCGGGCTGGTTAGTCTACTAGTGGGGTCGTGGCAACATCTATGAGAAGAGGAAGACAGGGAAATGGATCCTGTTCTAGCTTTTTTTTTTTTTTTAATATTTTATTTATTTATTTGACAGAGAGAGAGAGAGAGAGATCACAAGTAGGCAGAGAGGCAGGCAGAGGGGGAGGGGGAAGCGGGATCCCCGCTGAGCAGAGAGCCTGATGTGGGGCTTGATCTCAGGACCCTGAGATCATGACCTGAGCTGAAGACAGAGGCTGAACCCACTGAGCCACCCAGGTGCCCCTGGTTCTAGCTTTTACCAGGTGTGGAGTTACATGAACCTTCTGAACCTTACTTTTCCCCATGTATAAAATACAGATATTTGCCTGCTAGGGCTGTTTTGAGGATTAAATAAAATGGTGAAGGTCAGGTCTCTAACCAGAGAGCTTGGCACACAGCACTCAATAAAAGGTGCTTTCCATCCCCTCCTCTCTAGTCACACCTTGGAGTTGGCATGAACTTAAACTTGCTTAGATCACCCATGGCCCTTCTGAGAATCAATGGGATTACAATAATACATAAGTTCAGGTGAAAAACAGTATTACAAATCAAAGCTTATTGGAGATTTTCCAATTCCTTACAAAGATGCTCCGTGTGAAGAATGACTATAAAGTGATTAAAATGATCTACTTGAAGCACATGCATGCCATACTTTGAAAGACTTTCATCAAAAGCCTCAGCAGTGTGCGTTCCAGGCCTCTATCAATTTTCCATGGAGGTCAATTCTATATTCTTCGCAATCACATCTGCTCTTGTAACTATTTTGTAGACTCATTCCTCGGCCAAGTACACAGTATATCCAGAGCAAAGATGTAAAAAATGCGGTAACATTGTATGAGCGATAATTATTATATGTAATAAGAATTTCTATACCTCCGGAGTCTTTCACCCATTCCTTAAACTGTCTGCAGATATTCCTGACCCCTCACAACATCCTTGGTTTCAGGTCAGTGGTGCTGGCAGAACCAAGTTGGCCCAGGGTTCAAGGCTGTTTGCAGAAATCCTTCCACATTGGTGTAGCAGAGCAGTGCTGGCTCTGTTTTCTGAAGAGGCGAATCTGGACATGGAACATGGAGTGGTCCTAAACAGGCCAGAAAGTTTCATGTTGGGGTCTAGTTTTCACTCCATTTTGAAAAATTTGGGAACCATTAGTGCCTTATTCAGTCACTCACTCAGCAACTGTTTATAAAACTAGTGGTGAAAAGTATAGAATCTGGAGGAAGAAGCCTGGGTTCATGTTCCAGCTCTACTACCCATAGCTTTGAGGCCTTAGGTGAGTGACTTCCTCCTACTATGGTTTAGCTTCCCCATCTGTAAAATGGGGATAACAATACTAACTACATCATAGGGCTGGAAGGAACAGGAAGGGCCTGGCACATAATTAATGCTCCTGATTATTGGGAACCATTAGTGTTACCTTTTATTTCTGTCCTAGGCACTAAGAGTAATGGTGAACAAAAGCACTCAGTGAATATTTAGTGGATGACTAATGCACAATCATAACAGAATAAAACCATAAATACAGATTTTGGATACCCAGGTGGTTTCCATGAATGGCTGATGTCAGAGAGCAAAAACGTAAACATTCATATGATTGTCTCAACAACATGCTCATTTGCCCAAGAGCAGGAATAGAAAGATATAGTGAAATTATCACCTGATGCCACAACAGGCAAACCAATGACAGTAAGCCAAGTAGCTCTGTGCACACTGTTCTTTTTTAACTTGGCTGTAGAATGATTTTTTTTTTTTTTTAATAAGCTTGTGAACCTTGTTTAATGGTTAGCCCAAAACACTGACTCTCCAGTGAGGTCATGTTTGGAAATATATGTATCAACATTTAAAGAACTCAGAACCATAAGGAAATCCTCAATACTTCAGCCAAATTCTGTCTCGAAATTGAAGCAAGTGAGATGTAAAAATTAGAGGAAGGCATATTCTCAATTGGATCATTGTTCTATGCTACCCTTTAGACAGAATAAGTGCAGAGTAAAGGCACTTCGGGATATCATTAAAACTGCTGCATGAACCAGTTCTAACCATGGCTAAAACTTCTAGCACTACTTAAAAATACTCAGGAGAGAAGAGCTACAATATTTACATCTGCCTACAAGCACAGAATCATCTTAACTCTTAATTTTAAAGACAGATATTTTCTTTGAAAGTTCTTTAAAACATATGTTCTGTGAGAAGGAAACTTTAAAAAGCATTAATGCCTAAAACTGCAAGCAAGCGCTCTTAAGGAAGGTGTTAAAAGAGTAAATGCAAGCAATCGATAGGAATCTGAACCGGGATATAGGGCCAGAGAACAGAGAGGGCTGGAGAGAGAGGTTTACATCCTCCCGTTGCAAGAGGGAGAATGTGTGTCCACATGACCAGAAACACTCTCTTTTACTATTTTCCCAGAAATTATGAAATATTAGGAACCAGGAGAACTTAGAAAGTTGATCCATACTACTATGAAAGGCCTTTTCAGGTATCCATGTAGGTGTAAGGGTGGTTTAATGACTAATGAAAACAGACTGCTGACAAGAGAGGATAGAAAAGCCAGAAAGAAGGGTGAAGCCATTCTTAAAAATACAGTAATGAGAAGCTGCCTTTAGTATAGGCATCCTGAAACCACAAATGATCCCAGGTAATCTCTCTCTCTCTCTCTCTCTCATGCACACACACACACACACACACACACACACACACACACACTGATTGCTAAAGGAGAGATTCGCTGTTATTCAAAAGTTCCTTTGCAGACAGGTATTGTGTTGCTTTAAATTTTGCTCTGTTCAAACAGCGAATTGCATTTACATATAGAGTCCTTTCATGTTTTTGCTTCTTGCGAGTTATTTTAGTTGTAGCAAAGAAAGTAAAATAACGTGGAAGTACAAGTTATATGCTCTTCTGGCCTACAGCTTATTTGGATTATACACAGAATGTACTTTGTCACTTTATTATTATCTACAGCAATTTTTCTTTCAGGAAGAAATGAATCCAAAATATATGTGTATATCCAAAATATTATTTTGAAAATGTTCATAGATATTATGCCTTAACATGTTAACATTGATCTTCTCTTGGAAGACCACAAACTTCATGGCCTAAAACAACACAGGTTTGTTATCTTAGAGTACTATAGGTTAAAAGTATACACGTCTCATTGGGGTAAAATCGGAATGTCGGCAGGACTGCATTACTTTCTAGAGACTCTAGGGGAGAGAATACATTTTTTTGCCCTTTCCAGCTTTTAGAGGTCACCTGCATTCTTTGGCTCATGGTTTTCTTCCTAAAAACCCCAACCTGCATAGTTATGTCTCCCTTTGACTCTCTCCTGCTGCCTCCTCCTTCCATTTCCAGGGAGCCCTGAGATTACATGGGGCCTCCCTGGATAGTCCAGGATACTCTCATCTTAAGGTTCATTGATTAACAACCTTAATTCCATCTGTACCTTTAAGCCCTCAATGTCATGTATATTAGTCTGCTCTGGCTGCCATAAAAGAATACTGCAGACTGAGTGGTCTAAAAAACAGAAATATATTTTTTCACACTTCTGGAAGTTCAAGGCTTAAAGTGCAGAATCAAGATGCCAGCAGGGTTGGGGTCTAGTGAGGCTTCTCTCCTTGGTTTGCAGATGGCCAACTGTCTTCCTGCTGTCTCCTCTCATGACCTTTCCTCTGAGTGTGTGGGCAGATAGAGAAGGAGCTCTGGTGTCCCTTCTTATAAGGACACCAGTCCAAGGGAGTAGGTCGCCACCCTTATGACCTCATTTAATCTTAATAACTTCTTGAAAGCCCCATCTTCAAATACGGTCACATTGAAGGTTAGGGCTTGCTAAAGAAAACTCTTTCTCTACTTACAATATTCTGACACCAAAAGCATGGTGTTTTACTCACCAACAAGCAATTCTCCAACTCTCCAGGTACCAACGAGGTGTCCTACAATTTAATTAAATCCTGACACTCTTGGAATTGGGCAGACCACGTAGGTTAAGAACTCAGTCCTACAAGACTGCTCCCACTTCAGATGCCACTCATGTGGGTCCCAAGTTGTCATCCATGCTCTGACCAAGCAGCTGGAAGGGGTTCCCACAACCTCCTCTTCAGGTTCAATAATTTGCTATAAAACTCAGGGAAACACATTCTTTACATTTACCAGTTTATTATATCCTTTATAATAAACACATGCACACATGCACAAAGACATGCACAGATTATGCTCCAGAAGGGTCCTGAGTGTACAAGCTTCTGTTCCTGGGGAGTGGGGGTGCACTCACCTACTTGCACTTGGGTACATTCACCAACCCAGAAGCTCTCTGAACACTGTTCTATTAACAGAGGCTTCATCATGCAGGCATGATCGATTACTAACTCAATTTCCAGCCACTCTTCCGTTCCCAGAGGTCAGGATAGAGGTGATGGTAGAAAGGAGGGCTAAAAGTTCATGGCTTGGTCTTTCTAGTGACCATTCCCCATCCTGACACTATGAAGGGGCTCCCAGTAACCAGTCATCTCATTAACATAGCAAGAGACATTCTTACTTAGTAGGTCTTGCCTTCGGAGCTGGGGACTAAGTCCAGATGTTATAACAAAAGATGTTGCTATTGTCCTCACCACTCTGGAAATGACAGGAGTTTTAGGAGCTTTATGCCAAGAACTAGGGACAAAGACCAAGTATATATTATATATTTCTTATATCACAAGCTTCTACCTATGATTTTTTTTTTTTTTTTTTTTGGTGAGGACACATTTCAGTCCATGACATCATGTGATCTAATATATTCACAAGTTCTGGAAATAAGGATGTGGATGTCTGTGATGGAGCCATTATTCTGCATGGCACAGTGCTGCACTTTGAGTTGATTGCAGACCCACTATAGTGAGGCACTCCTGAGGTCAAATGAGGGATCAACAGGGAGGCTGATCCCAGACAGGGCCAGGAAGGAAGAGGAAGGACACTGTGTGGGACAGTGGCTTTTTGGCCCTTTTCCCCCAAAGTGGTTGTAATTGCTGCTTGAGCCACTTTCAAACAGAGAACCAGCCTTGCTTCCTCTCTGGCACTGGTTCAGGGGAAGATCAATGCAAGCACTTACTCGGAGGAAAACATGGACGTGGCGGTGGTGTCAGGCCCTCTGAACCTAGGGCTCTGACAGTTGCAACACTGTGACGACTGACTCATGGTGCCCAAGAGGTTGATCTGAACACTATTAAATGGCCTGTGCTGATCGGATCCTCATGGAGAGCCCGTGGGTCAAGCACTCTGTCCCGGGTTTTAAAATCCATTACAAGATAGCATGATGCATGAGAGAGTCAAGAAGTAAGTGCAGTGTTCTAGTTTTAAAGGAGTATGCCTCTGAGAAGTCCAGAGAGAAGCTGATTCTTAGAGCAGGAGAGACCTCACATCTTTATATTCCCCTTTTAACATTCATGAAGGTCACTGGGTTAATCAGCCCCATTATTCATCATTTGTGTGTCAGGACACACAGGGATGTGGCTATCTTGATAAAAGGCCTTACTGTTCTCAAGAGGAAATAATTAGCCCAGGGAGTAAGAGATTTGCAGATTCCAAGCCGAAAAGGAGACAGCAAGTATCAGAACAAAAACAACTCACCTGCAGCTTCCCCTCCACTTTCATCTGGTACTCTTTATCACCTCTACTTGCTGCTGGCTGGGGGCCTGTTAATGATTTTTACCCAGAATTAGCTACCATTCTGGTATCACCCAAAAGATCAAGCAATGAAGGTATGGAAGAGAGGAGATTAAGATAAGGAAATACTTTCATGTCCTTCTCCCATCTATTGAACACACACATACATCCAAATCTTATTAAAGAATAAATTAGTAAGCTGTAAGTAAGCTGTAAAAAAATATAAGATATAGAAAGTATTTATGCTCTTCATCTTGTGTTGGTTTCAAAAGCCACACACACACATACCCCAAACACCTATATATTGACTCCGTCTCAGCCATATCCTGAGCACAGTGTCCATGTGTAAAGATGAGAATTGAAGCAATGCACACTGGAATACGGAAAATCCTATTAAGCCACTAAACTTCCCCTTCTTATACCCATGGCAGACATTGCTAATCAATCATAGCATTATTTCCTATAAAACCCAGAGGAAACTTCATAATCCCAGGACAGAGTTCTAGGTAGTGGCTACAAAGCATTCAGAGTTGGCATTAGAAATGAAACCTATTTGCCTGCTGGCATATAACATTTCTAATTTCTTCCTCTCTACTAGCTTCTCCCTCACTTCCCCCAAATATACACAGGACTTACTCTCAACAGCGAATATTTGTGGAGAACTTACTCTGGGCTAGGCGCTGTTTAAGGCAGTAGGAAATACAGTGGCAACACGAATTTGCATGATCCCTGTTCTAATGTAGGTTATACTTAGGGAGACAGACAATAAGGCATGGTTAAACCAATAAAACAAGATAGTTTCAGATGCTGATAAGTGCTTTAAAGAAAGAAAACAGGGCGATATGATAGAGAGAGACTGAGAATGGGGGAAACCATTGGTAGAGAAGTGCTGTAGGAGCTGTGAGCAGATCTGTACACATTTCCTGACCACCGGCCTCCTTCTCGGCCACTTGATGATCCATTCCCTTTTCTTTACATTCGTGAAGCCTCTTTCTGAAAGGACACTGGTGACCTCTTTTGTGCACATCTCTTTGAGCCTTTCCACGTATTCACCCAGAAGTTTTTACTGAGGCCCTGTTTTTGTCCCAAACTCTATATTGGTCACTGGAGATACCATAGCAAGCAAGAAGGACAGCCCATTGCCCTCATAGTACACAAAAGCTAATAAACTAGGCCTAACAATGAAGGGTAAGGTCTATGAAGGCGGGTATTGTGGTCATTATGGGAGACCACAGTGGGGACATCACAGCTAATGTGAGGAAGTCTGAGTGAAGTGAGGGACAGGGAGGACAGAGGAAGCACAGGGGGAGCTAGCCAGGCCAAGAAGAGAACATATTCCAGGCAGTGAAAACTGGAAGTGAGAAAGAGCGCAGCAAGTGGTAGGAGTGGAAATGGTTCAGCCCTAGGTAAATAAGATAGGAAGTCACTTTCCTCCCTACTGTTAAAAAGTGTTCTTACTCACTTGGTCCATAGCGTCTTCTTTCAGTTTTATTCCTTCCCTTCCAAATATCTTTCTGCCTAATAATGTATTGCGGGTTTTTTTAGTATCATTAAAACGTAAATGCTCATGAAAATTTATGAAAAATAGCTAAAGGAAGTAAAATGAAAATCAACCCCTTCTTAACATATTGGTCTATGTCCTCCTAATAGTTTTCCCTATGCCATCTCTCTGCCTCTGCCTCTTTTGAAGAGGATGGAATTCAGTTTTATGCCCTATTTTGTTTTGAGGAAGAGCTTTTACTTACCATAACACTGTGAACATTTTGTCCATGAAAACATAAATTCATCATAATCTATTAAGGAATCCTGTTGATGGATACAGGTTTTTTTTTTCCCCTGTTTTTGATGTTTGGTATAATTATGATTATCCTTGTACATAAATCTTTGTTTACATTGTGGATTATTGTGAGATTCCTGGAGGTAGATTTGTCAAGTAAAAACAAATGAGTGTTTCTGAAGCTCTTAGTGCTGATTGCCAAGTTGCCCTCCAGAAGGTTCTGTTAATTATACCCCAATAGCTGCAAATGAGTGTTCTGTGCCACTGCACACCCTTGCCAGCATGGCACTTCATTGTTTTATTCATTGTTGATACTTTATGGGTTAAAAATAATCTAGTTGCTTGACTTTACATTACTTTGATTCACATTTATAAATTGGTTTTTGGGGTCAATTTACATTTCTCATATAAATTTTTTTATTTTTTTAAAGATTTTATTTATTTACTTGACAGAGAGAGAGATCACAAGTAGGCAGAGGGGCAGGCAGAGAGAGAAGGGGGAAGCAGGCTCCCTGCCGAGCAGAGAGCCCGATGTGGGGCTTAATCCCAGGACCCTGAGATCATGACCTAAGCTGAAGGCAAAGGCTTAACCTGCTGAGCCACCCAGGCGCCCCTCTCATATAAATTTTTTAAACCTGTCATTTATCCATTTATTTCACTGGCTTATTAGTGCTTTTCTTACTGATTTAAAAAGTCCTTAGTATATTAATTAAATTGAAGCTGTGAATCTTGAGATTTTGTAGGCAAATAGTCCTCTTAAAAACTTTTAATACTTGTTTGTAATTTTTATATAGTCACATTTAAAAAACATACTTTTTCAGCCTATGCCATTTGAGTTACTAAAATAACATCATGCATGGTGTCTTCAGAATGGTGCATGGTCTTATCCCCACCTCACCTCACCTGAAATAGAACCCATGGTCTGGGACCATTATTAATCCTATTAAATTAGCTCTCCCTAACTTCTTACAGGCTATTAGGGCTCCTCTGTCTCATGAAATCTCACCATTTCCACTTGGCTCTCCTCCAGTGTTTCTCCACAGGAAACCAGAATGACTGTTTAAAAATCTACTTTAAATACTCCAATGGCTTCCGGGTGTAATCAGAACAAATTTCCAACCCCTCTACATGGTTTATGCGGTCTTCTCCCTGGGCTGCTCTTGCTTTCCTCTCCCTCCTCATCTTGTGCCATCCTTTCCCTGGCTCACCAAATTCCAGACACCCAGGCCTTCCATGAGTTGTAGAACTCATGTTCTGGATTGTTCTTCCCTGGGCTTTTAAGCTACCCTCATCCTTACAAACACCACATAAATGGCACTGTACCAAATGAGGTCTTTGCTGACCTCCCAGCCTATTGCTCTTTCTCACAAAAGCTAGCTACTTTTCCTTCATGGCACTTCTCATAATTTATAATTGACATTTTTGTGCTTATCTGTTTCATATTTGTCTCCCTTACTAACATGTTAACTCCAGACATGACTCTGTTTTATTTGCCATATATGCCCAGAGACAAAGATGGAGGGAAGCAGGGGAAAGGGTTCCTCTTCTTTCTTTAGTTCAGTTCTGCTCACCCTCCCATTAGAAAAATTCCTCCCAGATGCTAAGAAAAGCTTGCCAATGTTAGCTTTTGGTAAGAGCCACTTTGCCCAACCTCAGGTAAAGGAGAGCTTTGTAGAGGAAGTAGCGTTGGGTCTGAGCCAAGTCCCACAGGAAGAGGCAGAGATCAGAAAAGTCATTCTTGAGAGAATGTGTGTGCAGTGGCTGTGAGGTGAGAACATGGCACATTGAGGAAACAGCAAGACAAAAAGCCTTCACCTTTCCAAATGAATTATCCTGCACTTCTTTACTTTGCAAAAGCCTGTCTCTTTGCCTTATGCCAAAAATCATATACATAGGTGCTCAATAAATATTAGATGACCAGATGAATGATAAATGACGTGCCTTCATTAGGACAATTCCCTTCTCACAGAATGCTCTTTTTTCTCTCTACCAGTCTGAATTTCTTTTCTTATCTTTTCTTATCCATAGTGACCTTTACTTGCTCTGAATTTTGTCTTTACCATTCTCAAATTGTTTAATGTTTTCTGTCTAATCTTGTCTTCGCAATTAAACATGAAGTCCTCAAGGGTAGGGATCCATCTCCTTTTCCATTTCTTTAAAAATTTTTTTGTTTTGTTTTGGTATATCCAAATACCTTATAGAGCAGATGTTTACTTTCTATGGAAGTAAGGCAGGAGGGAAGCCTAAGAGGATGGCTGTCCTCATGGAGTATTTGGCTTAGTTCTGACCTCTACAGTCTTCTTTCTCCCTCCTAATTATATATTTTATAATCTTTTTAAAATCTAAATAATTTCCTGAGTTAATAAATAAGATTTTACTCCAAGCCTTCAAATTCCAGCAAAAGATAAATAGCTTACCAGGACTTCACACTCTGTAACCAAAGGCATTAATTTTCACCTTCTCTTTTCCAGAAGAGATGAGATACTGTAATTCCTTCTGATGCAGTGTAGCAAGTCAGATGCTAAAATAGCACCAGCTGCTTTTCATACACAAAGAAACACCACTGTTATCCCTACTTTAATATTTCTGCATCTTAAAAAGTCTTCCAATCCATCCTCTTCTTTAAATTTCCATCCCTGTTCTCTGCCCTGCTTTAATCTGCCATCTCTTGCAAACACTTCCAACTTGTCTTCCTTCATCTACTCTTGCCCTTCTAAGTACATTCTACTAAAGACAGCCAGGGAGAGCCAGGCTGTTCGTGGCATTTTCCTAAAATCCCGTGGTTGCTGCCCTTGCAGATAGGATAAAGATCAGAAGCTTTAACCACACCTACAAGGCTCGGCATGGTCAGGGGGCCAAACCATTTTGCCAGCTTCGTTTCACACCAGGTTCTCTCATTCTTGTGGTTTGAATGGGCTCCAGCCACAAGGACCTTTCTTTAATGGCTCACACACAGGTTGCTTCTTCCAGCTCCAGGATTTCTGTCCATGCTCTCCTTCCTCAGCTCGAGCTATTTATTTCCTAAGAAGCCATTCTTTTCCCTAAAGATTTTATTTACCTACACGACAGAGAGAGAAATCACAAGTAGGCAGAGAGAGGGGGGGGAAGCAGGGGAGCCTGATGCGGGGCTCGATCCCAGGACCCTGAGATCATGACCTGAGCCAAAGGCAGAGGCTTAACCCACTGAGCCACCCAGGTGCCCCCCTAAGGGAAGCCATTCTTATCCATACAAGATGACACAAGCTGCCCCCCCCCCCCCGCCTCCATTATATACACACACTCAGCACCACATGCTTTTACTTCCCAGCTGTGGTTACATTTGCAGTTATCTGTTCATATAATTACTTGTATAACACCCTGTGTTCCCAACTAGTCTAAAAACTCTGGAAAGACAGGAACTACATCTGTTTTGTCCACTATTCTATATCTTTAGTATCTAAATAGTACCTGGCATATAGTAGACATCTAATAAATATTTGACAAATAAATGCTATCTGTAGTAAATGTTAATAAGATGGATGTCTGTCTCTTTCTTTTCTTTTTTTTTCTTTCCCTTTCTTTTCTCTCCCCACCCCTTTCTTTCCCTTCCTTTTTTTTTTTTTTTTAAGATTTTATTTATTTATTTGACAGAGATCACAAGTAGGCAGGCGGAGAGAAAGAGAGAGGAGGAAGCAGGCTTCCTGCTAAGCAGATGGCCCGACGTGGGGGCTTGATCCCAGGACCCTGGGATCATGACCTGAGCCAAAGGCAGAGGCTTTAAACCCACTGAGCTACCCAGGTGCCCCCTTCCTCTTTTTTTCCCCCTCTCCTTTTTTTCTTTCTTTTTGCCTATCAAAGCCAAAAATCCAATGATTTGGATTCTAGGGAAAGGGGAAATTAGGTTGGGTATTCCCCTTCAGATAAAAGGATGACAGACTAACTCAAACTTACCCATACCCTTATTTCCTATAAATATACATAAATTGCTGGTACACTAATCAAATTTCCCCCCAAACAACCTAAAGCAATTCAATAAGCCCTTACTTAAATGATCTGGCCCTGCTCATGGGGTTTTGTTTTATGAGTAACACACTTTATTTTTACCAATGAAGAAATAGTCTAGATATTTAAAACTCCTGAAACTTAGGAGGGGAAATAATTTGGGATAAAAAGCAAGGAAAGACACAATATTTTAGTTTGTAAAATTGGTTTATTTACAATTGGTGTTTTAAAATTGTATTTGGAACTTTAATTTTTATATATTTGCCTGGCAGGCATTCTGTGTTTTCTTTAGTATGGAGGCAAAGAATAGGAAATCTGAGTAAGTTTGAATTTAAGAGGTTTACCTGCTGCTACAGTCAATAAAATTTACCTTTTAATCCCTGAGAATTAGTAAAGAGTCAAAAATATCTTCATACATTCAAATGTAAAAAGCATATTTTAAGAACAGAAAAGAAAGCTACTATAACTTATCAACCTCCTCAAATATGGCAATATTAGGAGTCCCTCTTCCACAAAATACCTGAGAGGTGTGTGCACCTGAGGAGACTAAGATGCTCTAGTCCTCCGTTTTTTTTGTATCTTCTCCTCTTTTAAAAACTATTCCTGGGAACTGATGCACAGTTTATTCAAGTAATAGAAATGTTCACTGCTAGCTCAAATCGCCCCCCTTTCTAAATTTTTGTATGATACAGAACTGGGGATTTTCTTTTACTGTCCAAGACCAAAATTCTTTATCAGATTGCAACCTGAGACCCAAACTGTTTTTGCAAAGTCACGTTGGAACAAGTCACTTCAGTTTCCTCAAATATCAAGTGAGGATAATTATAGCTTACAGGAATATATAAGGCTGAACTGATGTTCATACAACACCATGAGGCCTGTGAAGTCTTCTTCAGAAGGAGCAATGCTCTGAGAACTTATCAGTTATACCCTGCTGTTCCTTATTAGAGATGACTAGTTAATACTCCTAAAATGTCAGCTTTCTTTGGAGGAGTAAATATAAATTCATTAGTTTGCTCATTAAAGTTCCTTGAGAAGCAAAGGAATGGCAATTATGTCTTCCTCGATATATAGGAAATGTAGCACAGATAGTAAGGACGTGCCCACAGTAAAACAGTATGTCAAAGTCAAGCCAAATAAAACCAGAGCCTGTGCAGTAAGATACAATTTTCTTATGTAGGTGCAACACACCGGCTGTCATTTTTCATTTTGGACAGTGGTAAGCGTCACTAATGACAAGTGTTTATTTGCCTAATGACTAAAACAAACAAACAAACAAAAAAAACCCCACACAAACCAACAAACCACAGCGTAATTCAAACTTCTTAAACACAACAGTGAAACAAAGTCACAAATACTCTTTCTTCAAATCCCTCTTAATGCTCTTTCCAAAACAGAAAATAAACTATTTTTCCCTTTCCCAGCAATGCCAGATAAGAACATTCTGGAGTGCTAGTTTGAAGGCAACTTTGAAGTTCCAGAAATAGTTATTTGTATAGGTGTTGATTCCCAAAGCAAAAGGACTACAGAAATTCAAACAGAATATAGCATTAATCAATTTAAGAAAGAGCTTTGAAAAGATCTGATAAAAGAGAATGAGTGGAAACTATAATCTTCTCTGAGTACATCAGATCTGGACATTCTATCTTAAATTGCTGCTTTAGCATCTAGCTTCCAATTTTATATGTGATGCACGTCTCTTAATTTTTTTTCCCTAAATATATTGGTTTCTTGGTTAGTTCATCAGTTGGTATTTTTTCCCTGGGTAAGAACTCTGATTAGCAAGAGAAGCAGTCATGGGAGATTATAGCGTAGGATGTGGTAAGACCAATTCTGGGTTGGGAAACCCCTACGGTATTCCCTTGTTTTACGCAAATCCAACTTCTGCTGCAGGAAGCCACACTAAGTAGTTTTTTTGCTGTTGGTGGCAGTAGGAGTGTAAATAAAAATGTGAGGTAGTTCTTTCCACAAGAGGGAAATATTTGTCTACATAATATTCCTGCAATGTCTGACAAATTACTAGAGCATCTGCTTGCTGTCATCTGTAAGCAAATTCTTCACTTGGTATTAACTGAACTTGATAAATCATGAGCTAGTTGCAGTTTACAGGCCCTATTTTCTGATCCAGCCATGGCAGAAAGAGACACGAAAACCCCCCAAAACATGAACCATAGAGACCACCAAGTACAAGCACTGCAAAGGCATAAGCATTAAGAAGCATATGGGGGAGCTGGTGAGAGCATATACGAATCATTTGCCAGGAGTTGGGTGCAGAGAATAGACTGGTGGGGAATAATTTACAGACTCCGCTCCCACAGCTTGTCACCTTGAAGGTTCAAAAAAGAAAAGAAAAAAAGATTTGATGTTTCAGCAGAATATAGAACATGGCTGCAGAGTCTGTATAAAGGAAAAGTGACGTAGAAATATTATAGGTTAAGGAACAGGATATCCTGAGAAAAGCAAGAGTTACCTACTAAACTCATTAGTCTTTCTTACTTGGAGCTTGCACATTTATACTGAATAAAAAAGAAAAAATCAATATTGGCTGACAGTGTTTGCCTTCTAGACTCTCTCCAGGCTACCAAACCAAGAATATCACCAGAAATAGATCAGGAGTTAAATTATAGTTAGAAAAGGGGAGAAAAGTAAGGTAGGACATTAAAATTTTATTCTGAAATTATCTCTGGCCATGACAATAAAATGTAACAAATATTCACTGAACAGTCTTACTCCTGTCTTCAGCTGTACAATACATACAGTATCATAGAACTGGCCACTAGGATTAAAATCCACCAGAACATATTTCATGTTAAGTGGCGACAGCAGCATCTCACAGAAATGTTTACATACATATATACACAGTCCACATTCAACCATTTTCACATATTTTCAGTACACACAGTTGCAGCATATTACAGTCACGTGTCTAAGTTGTTGCTCGATAAAAACCCAAGCCACTGCCTAGACATAACTGTAGCAGTTGAGCTGAGTATAATTACAATTAATTTTATATGTCCATAGCAGAGAGATGTACAAGCCTCTAAGAAACAAGAGTTGACAAATACTTTTTTTTAAATGCTACCACAGCATTATGTTGGGCGATATTAAAACCTTTACCAACCAAATCAGCTTTTTTTTTAAAAAAGTCTTCTGCTTACCAGAAATATTCTTGATGAAAAAAATTACAAAAATGAATGCTCTCCTTAAAATAATTCACACTTTTAAGATTCCAATATGGCCCAATGCTACTGATGCCTGAAGTGTTGCCTAACCTCCTGATGGAGTCCTTGAACACGACTCCAAACCACACATTAAGTTTAAAAGTGGCTGAAGTGCCTTGCACCCAAATTGTAAAAATCCCTGGCCATCCGTACTAGAGCCAGGCACATAGAAAAGGAATGCACTTTGGTTCAGACCAAATGCCCTGGGATTAATCACACTATAAAATTAAATGGTTTGAGGTAAATTTTTACAAATACAGTTGGTTTTTGTCTAGTGTTAGCATAACAAAAAAAATATCATTTAAAAAATCAGTCTGATGTTCAGATACAACAAAGACCATCTTTAACCCCTTAAACATAGGAATTTCCTGTGTGACTAACCAGTGGTTACCTTCCTCAATGCCTGATGATGAGTCACGCCTTACGGTTTCTATTAAGGCCTGTAAGTTACTGGGTATTTAAGACAGATGTAGCTCTGCAGAGGTGGGTTCCATCCTCACTGCCTGGTATTCAAAGAGTTAAAGAGGCCCAAAAATGCATGCCCTACAACATGGCATTCGGAACAAAAGGCACATTGTTAACACTAAGGGCACAACTTCTCCTCTACTGGTGATCTGCTCTGTCCCGCGTCACCGTGCTGTTCCACTGTCGTAGCAACGCTCTGACGTGCTCATGCGCACTGTGGAGGTGCAAGGAACGGAGCTAGATGAGACTGCAACCAAAGACAAGACACTGTGCTAGTCTGAAATCTGAAAACAGCTCAGACATCCCTAGACAATGGTAACCTGTGAGACCAAGGACTGTTTCCAAGCCAACTCCTAGTAGCCTATTAGAGCCCTTCATTTATTTAAGATCACAGAGATGCAACATTTTTTTTTTTCCTTTTTTGGACATCGTAATTAAGCTAGATTTTTTTTTCAAAGCAGCCCTATCACTAAACACTGAACACGGTGGCTCTTTGTGAATGAAGTAAATTTCACTGTATTTGGGGACGGGGGTGCATAGTGCTGCACCTTATAGTTTGGCTTAAAAGTTTCCGGTTACATTTGTGAATATAGTCACAAATGCACTATTGGCATCTTAAGAACTAGTTTTATGTGGTGGGGGAAAGACAAGCAGTATTAGTCCATTTATAGATTTTCACATGTATTTTAAAGGGAAGTTTCTATTAATGGCAGGCTCAGGTTCATAGAAACCTAAATGTGAAGATGAGGGTGGGTATGGAAGAGGAGCATTGCAAGGGGAAAACAGCCTTTACGTTTTTGTTTTTTTACTGACCTCAAGAAGCAAACCATCATTCAGAGGCTTATGGTTTTTACAAAGCCACCATACCAAGTCTCACACTTGTTATGCCTTTAAGTCAGAATTTCAATGATAAATACACAGTCTTTAAATTCCATAAGCCACTGATTGGGGGTTTCATCACGTGAGCATCATTTAAAAAGCAACTTACTAACATATTATTGCACTTCCACAGATTACACAGAGATGTGTACAGTATGCTAAAGAATTTGGGGAAAGAAGCTCTAATTTCTAAATACAGAAGTACAAAGTAATTTATCAGTGACACCCTTAAATAGAAAAGCAAATAACAACATCACTATCTTTTTAATAAGCTAATCTTATTACTGTTTTTTGGCAAATATCTGTAATATTTCCTGAGCGTTTTTCTCCACCAACAACTGACAAAGCCTCAAGATAAGTGTTTTGTTCCAAAAACTACTTTCTTTTTTCTTTTTTTTTTCTTTTTCCTTTTTAAGTAAGAGAAACTGTAGGACTAATAGTTAAAGAACTTAACCGGAAACTTTCTTGGCCTCGCCGGGGACCATGCTTTAAGTACTTGTAAATCAATTTACAGGCAATACAATATATCTGTGCATATAAAAGAGTATTTATCCTACTTTACACTACCCAAAACCTATTTTCCAAACAGGCAGAAATCTTTCTATATTAAATTGCACATACTAAAAAATTTCTTCAACGTGCCTTGAAATTGATAACTATCACTGCTCATACATTAGTGATAAAATACTGAATTTTTCACTTTGAAAATAATTATTATTCAGAGACGAAAATATTCTTTTACCTAACTCTCAGTTACTTTCCCAGGTAAAGTGTCATTCCCACAGAAACAATCAGTGCAATCCAAAAGAAAGTAAGATAGAGAAATGCAGTTTGTGGTATTTCTAGTGACGCAAATAAGTCAAACCATTTAAGTTGCGATTGAGCTTCTCCTCCTTTAAATTTGTTGTTAAAATTGGTCTCGTTGAACAGTCACAATGACTTCTGTTCAGCACGAGGATTTTCAACCTTCTTTCTGTTTAAAGAAAGAGTTGATGCTTTCCCAGGCTAAGAGAACCTTACAGTGGCACCTGAAAAGTGTGAACTCTCTGATTTGCTAAACCTTTGGAACTATGGAAATCCTCACGTTAAGTAGCTAGGCTGCTGTTCTTTTTTAAACTGGGATATGAAACAATGGTCATAATCACAGCTGAAATGTCTCTCTTCTGTATTAACAGTCTGGGATATAGATCTGAAGGAAGGAAAAAAAAAACCTAAATGCAAGCAACAGATGTGTGGTAAAAGGAACAGAGAGGAGGAAAGCAGAGAGGAGGAACAGTTTATGGAATACATTTCTATATTTAGGTGCAAAACCAAGTCCGTGATCTGAGGCTTCTTTACAAAACAGCTTGCTGATCATATTAGAAAATTTGAAGGAACACACGTTTCCATTTACCCACCCAGGTGTGCTTGGCCACCTTTTAGAAAGTCAGAAGGCTAAGCGGGCATTTACAACCTTGGGGAGGTTGTGTCTGCTTGACCACTAGTTTGGGGGAAAAAAGTCCCTAAGGTGCAGTTCTCCTTAGAGTATCACTGTCGTCCTGACCATTCTTCTCCCACCCTCACTACCACCCATGGGACTTACGGGAAACGGAGGCAGGACCTGCTACCCCTGTGCGTGAACCTGGCGCATGGAGGGAGGAGGGGGCCCTTCGGGGCAGTCGCCTGGGGAGAATATACTATGAACCATAGAAACAGTGAATGTCTTCGACACCAATCTGTAAATGCGCAGCAGTCATGAAGTAATCAATGGCCTGCCACTGATGTTTATTACTCTGCCACACTAGATACAGTAAGGCTCATCATACTTTTAGAACACAAAAACAGTTTCAGGAAGTATAAAAACTTAAAGCATTGTCCCCATGTATTTTATAAAAACAAAATGAACAACTTTCTTACATTAAAATAAGTGCTGAAAAGATACAAATGAGTTGAGTTATTGAGCAAATAAAAACAGGTCTGAGCTACTCCTTTTCAACCCGATAAGGCTCAGCAACGTCGTATCTTTCAGATTACCAGCATCAGGGGACTCAGCTCAGCTAACAAGTTTTGGCAACACTGTCCTCTGCTGAATATTCCCATTGGCATCCGTCATCTGTGCCAAATTAGTCCTCAGTTTGGAAGCTGAGCTGGAAGGTGGAGGTAACTTGGAAATGGATGTGATAGCACCAGTGCTCTCGGTTATCCTTTTCACGGATGTCTTCTCCCCTGTCGGAGGCTTTGGCAAACGCCTCCTCAGCCAGGGGTGCCGTAAAGCCTGGCCAGGGGTCATGCGAACCGCAGGATCCCATTCTAAACACTGTTTTAAGAAGTCAAGGAAAAGGGGGTCGTCACACCCCTTCAGTGCATTCCCCCACTCTCTGCTCTCAGGTGGGCCCCTCAGTTTCCCCCGGCGTGAACGGCCTCCGTTGAGAACCACAGAGCCGTCTGAGAGAGTGGTGACAGTGCAGTAACGGGGATAACCCTTGGAGCTCACGAAATTTTTGGCTCGTTTGGACGCATCCAGCAGTTTCTGGGAGGGCATGCCCAAGAGTTCAATCATACAAGCCAGCTGGTCCCCTTCATCTTCCCCAGGCAAGAGTGGGTAACCAGTCAGGAGCTCTGCTAGAATGCAACCCAGGCTCCACATGTCGATGGGCATGCCGTATCTGGCGCCCAGGATCACTTCCGGAGCCCGGTAAAAACGGGACTGAATGTACGTGTAGACACGCTGATGCTCGTAACAACTGGAGCCAAAATCGATCACTTTAATCCCGCTTCTACCCTGCTGTTTTAACAAAATGTTCTCGGGCTTAAGGTCACAGTGAATGATTCTGTTCTTGTGCAAAGCATCCAAGCACTGTAGAATCGAGTGGGCAAACTTGCGAACCAGAGGCAGGCTGAAGCCCTGGAATTTATTCTTCTTGATGAGCTCGTAGAGGTTCATGCTCAGTAGCTCGAACGTCATGCAGATATGGTTCCGGAAGGTGAAGTTCTCCAGCATGTGGATGACGTTCATGGTGTTGTCCTTGTCCTGCTTCCGCAGGTGCTCCAGGATTCGGATCTCCTCCGCCGCCTGTCGGTGGAACCGCTTCTCGTTCCGCACCATCTTCAGGGCCACGTGCTGGTGGACTTTGTGGTCATAGGCCTTGACCACCTGCCCGAAGCTTCCCTTCCCGATGACCTTGAGGACCTCGTACCTGTAAGCCACGTGATCATGGGGCACCTGCACATAGGATCCCTGGTCGTCGTCATAGCCTCCATTGTTGGGCCCGCCGGTCATGCCCTGGCGCTTCTTTGCATTTGGACCCAAGAAATAGATCTCGGGGTAGCTGAAAATCTCATGGTGCTCGAAGGTGGTCAGCTTTTGCATGTATTGCTTCATTGCTTGTTCAGGGGTCAGGGGGGTGGCCTTCGCCTTCCCTAGGCCTTCCATAGACTTCAGAGACGTGGCACTGCCCTGCCGTCTGTGGATGCTCTCCAGCTGCCGCTCAGGCACCACCGGCAAGCCTGCCTTCCCCACTGTGGTGAGCCCATTGGGCTGTGTCGTGAGCACTGTCCGCTTGTTACTGTTGTCCTCGAACAGCTGCTGAACCTGGATCTGGCCGTGGCCATGGCTGCTGACGTGTAAGTGATCATTCATTGTGTGCTTACTGCCGCCGATCTGGAATGCAGAAAGCAACCGTGAGGAGGGTGCAAGAGTCTGTGTGTCCACATGGGCTATTTTCCATGTCAGCCCCCGGCCCACCTTTATAAAACCTGATCTGTCTGCATTTGCAGGGGGAGTCAGGTGCACTACAAGGGAAGAGCTGTATGCTCAGGAGTGACCTCACGAACACCCTGATGGGGAGAGTGGATACCATGCTGACAGCCTCTGAGAAAATAAAGAAGGACGAGCGGCCTTGGTAAGGCTTTGCAACATGAGATCCTGCAAACAAGGACACTGTGAGCACTCCGCCTGACAGACCAGCCATTGGCTGCACTTACCCAGGAATTCAGAGCAAGTTCCCTTGGAGGCTTAGAGCATCTGTCTTGTTCCTCAGCCTCTACCTAACATTCAGCACAAGGCCTGGCACGCCCCAGGCGTCCCGCTCAGCCTACACCTAATATGAAATGAAACAGGACACGAACATGTGGTCTCTGTGCTGGCTCCGCCCCCTCCCCCTTTCACAGTTCACTCAGTAGCTTCCTTGTTACCAGGAGGACGGGGGCAAAGTCTGTCTTGTCCACTTCTCTTTCTCCCACGTTTCACTAGCTCTGTTGTAAAAACACTAGCATCTTCATTCTCGGTCTTCTCTACTACTTGGAGAACTGACTACACCTAGGAAGATGTATGAACCACTGGCAAAAAATCTGCACTTTTCGGCTTGAGAGATTCCCATGTAGATAGGCACTGCAGCATCCTGTAAACCCCTCATCTATTTTTAAAAATGTCTGGGCTTCATTGACTGTGATGACCATTTAAGGCCATTCAGCAGGACAAACCAACCAACACACACTTTGGGGCCTTCCTTTGGTCCATGGCTCAGCTCTGTGCAGTGTATTTCCGTGGGCTGCTGGGATACTCGGCTTTCCAACAAGGAATACAAAGTAGCGACTTCCATTTCAGGCACACATGCCAACCCCCAACATTCCTGTCTGAACAAAACTGCCGGTGCAAGCCAAGGGGCCCCCAGCCTTTTACTGAGAATCTGCTTGGGATTTCTTTCAAGTATTATTATTGCAAAGATGTGAGGGAGGGGAGAGCACTAGCAGCCAGGATGCCCTCTCAGTTAGGAATTTTCACCAGCCTCAGACAACCACCCACAAGTCTTAATGCATCCTGCTTGGTGATTCGTATATAGAGTCTTAAGGATCAATTCCTCATTCACAACCCAGCTCATTCACTCAACCAGTATCAGCTAAAGTCTGGCCGCACAAGTGGCAGAGGCACTGTCCTCTAGGAGCTTATAACAAATTAACTGAAATCTTTTGCGGTATTTTTTTCTGTGAGCGCTTTCTGAATCCTACCTTTCGGGCTTTATATACTACCAAAAGAGTAGAGGCAGTTTGTATATGTAACAGAGCAATTTGGGAAGTGGTTTGGGATCACCTGGATTCCAAAATGAAATTTCACATCCTTCTTAGTAGCAGACCAAGACCTTCGAATTTTCTTTAACTGACATATCGCCTGCACAGTGATTATCTGAGGAATGACTTTTCTCTCTGCTTGCTTCTAAAACAAAGTAGAATATAATATAGTCCCTGGGCTTGTCCAAAGTGTGATTTCATAGAGTGAGGGATTTTACTTCTCACACCAATTCTATGAAGACTTCTACTCAAACCCTTTTATTAAAGTCACAGATGATGATATCTCATGCTACCTGAACTTTTGTCAGGGTAGCTGGACAGGTTATTTTATCCCCATTTGATGCCAAAAGCAGAATGGTCCATAAAGATGAATTAGGAAGTCTATGAGTATATATAAAAGTAGTATAGGCTTGTCCAACTGTTCTTGTTCCCAAGCCCACTCTCTGCACCCCTCCTCCAAAGACCCACTGTGATTTTTTAAGCACCAGGAAATACAAGGACCTGGAATTCAAAAGCTCTCTCTTAGAGAACCATTCTCTTCAAGGTGGGAAGGAGTGATTCAGAAAAAAACCCTACATTACCAGTGTACACACTACAAAAAAGCATGAGGCTTCACTAGGGACAAAATTAACCTTGGGGCTTTAGCAACTCCTAAAAAGAGAGCAAAGCAAAACTTTCTCAGCATCAGAAATTCACTCCAGTTTTTGCAACAGCAATCTTCATTTTGCACAATTAAAAATATAATACACACGTTTAGGGACTAGCACCAAAGAGACCTTGACTATTAACTGGTTCACCTCCTCTCTCTCCAAACACTTTTTTTGACTCTTCTCAGCTGTCTCAACTATTAGTTCACCTACCCTTAGGTGGGTTCAGGGGTTCCCCAGGGTTCAAGCCTCAACTCTCCTGGCTTCTCAACTCCCATTAATTCTCCCTACTTGATCCTGACCACAGCCACGGCTGACATCTGTCACCTAATGCTACCTCTAGCTGGGGCCTGCCCAATCTACTCTCCTAGACCCTGGCCCTTGTGTCCAACTATAGACCCATGGCCTTTCCCACCAGCAATTCAAACCCAACTCATGATTTTCCTACCAAAACCATTTCCTCCTCCCATCCCCTCAATTTCCAATAAACAAAAGGCTTCACACCATCACAGTCACTCAAGCTTTACATCTGGAAATCCTTTTCAGTGTCTCCCTCACCTTCCAAGTCCCCATTAGGCCTTGTTGTCTCTCTCCATCTTACTCCCTCTCCAGGGACCAGGCCTCACCACCCACTCCTGTTGTCTTTCACTGGGACACCAGAAGCTGACTCCTAACATGCCCCCTTGCTTCTGGGTCTAGAATTCCTCAAATCTCTTCTCTCTAAAGTACTTCTGGAGCTGTCTCTGAAAACTGTCAATCTGACACTAACCTCACTTTTGCCCAAGGCCTACAACTATACTCCATTTCCATAGATAATACATGAACTGATAGGCAAGGACTCCAGGTTCTGTAATGTAGCACATAAATGACCTCAGTCCTTCCTTCCAATGTCATCTTCCACTGTTAACAATTCTGAGAGTAAAAAAGCTGCATTCCCCAAGACCTGTGGAGACACCACTCTCTTTTATGCTTCTATGCTTTTGGTGAAGTCATGTTCCATAGTGGTTACGAGTTGAGACATCTTCAATTAGACACACGGGGAATGAATCCCAGCTCTATTACTTACTAAATGCGTGACCTTGGGTGATTTACTTAATCTCTCTGAACCTCAGAATACTTGCTGTAAAACAAAAGGCAACAGGGCTTCTCATTAGGGCTATTAAGATTAAATAAGGTAAAATGTACAACAAAGTGCTTAGTAAAGAAGAGCTATTATTATCATCCTTTCCAAAAGCTGCTTGGAATCTCCTAGCCCCTCAGTCTTCAATGTCCAGTGCACCTCTCACCTTTCCAATGAACTGTCCCCTTTCCTTCCCTTTGTGTTTAGCCCATGGGTAGACTGTTAATGCCTAGTTCATCTTACCCTGTTTTGACACTGGAGGTACCCACCTGGCTGTGAGCAATTCAAGGGCAGAGTCACCTCTTATCTTTGTTAAGTCCCTATTAACATAAACCCAAACAGACAGAAAGCACTCAGGTAATTATCAATTGATTGGAAAGAACACATGTTAACAAACCCTTGCTAACTGATAACTCTCTGAGTTCCATTTGGGAACCACTTTGTATCTTCATAAGAAAACACGAAGTTAATGCCTGGGGAATTGGGAATCTTCCCTGGTGACCGAGTCACAAGATGTTAGCCTTCCAGTGCCTCAGCAGAGACAGCCAGTTAAAAAGGACCAAGAGTAGGTGCATCAACTAAACACCTCAAAGCCATGGGTGGCATCTTAAAAAAACTACAGATGTTAAGGGGATTCAGTTGAGAGGCAGTGGTAAGAAAGGCCTTTGATCTCAAACACTGCAGGACTCTCTAATCACAACGAAATTCTGAAGCACCATTACCTGATTAGAAAAAAAGGGGTGGGGGGAGCTCTAGAAGAGCCACACTATTTCCAGAACATGTATGCCAGGCCTACGTAAGGGAAAGGATATCAAAAACCTCTCACTCAGCCTCCTGAAGTCTCAGAACGTGGCTTATTCCTATTTGCCAGGGCCCACCTAGCATGGCTGTCGCATTTAAAATATAAACAGAATGAATGCTGTTGTTAGACAGGTACAATGTATATGTGCAAACAGACCTACAGAAGCCTTCTCTGACCATGAAATAGTTTAGTATTAAAAATTATGTAAGAGGGACGCCTGGGTGGCTCAGTTGGTTAAGCGGCTGCCTTCGGCTCAGGTCATGATCCCAGCGTCCTGGGATCGATCGAGTCCCACATTGGGCTCCTTGCTCGGCGGGGAGCCTGCTTCTCCCTCTGCCTCTGCCTGCCTCTCTGTCTGCCTGTGCTCTCTCTCTCTCTCTCTAACTAATAAATAAATAAAATCTAAAAAAAAAAAAAATTGTGTAAGAACAATAGTCTAACCAGTTTGGTAGTTTTAATCTCTTCCAATAATAAAGTGGAAAACAGAAGATACTTCACTGTGCTAACATTTTTGAGCATCTTGAAACTTCCCTGAAGTCATCTTAGAAATGCTGTACAGTGTTATGGGACAGAACTGAGTGCAAAAAGGTTGGATTTTAGCTGCTCCTCAGTCACAGACAACCTATATGGCCCTAAGTCAAATACCTACTTTTTCTTCTTCAAAATATTCCTATTTTTAAAATGAGAATACTCATTCTTCTTTAATCCCAATTATTTTATGAAGGTAAAATCGTAACTGGAGATGGCTTTAAACATCAGGACAGTTATGAAACTGATCTAATACTAATACTTGGGAATTAAAAAATAAGTAAAATATCTTCTATACAACATTAACAGAAAAAAATACTTAATAGGAATTGAGACAGTTACTGGGTACACTTTTAGAACAAACAGAAACAAACAAAATGACTAAGTATACAATAATATATCCATGGAGACAGGGAACAAAAGGGTAATGGACTAAATAAATTCCAAAGTTCACAGTCTTTATAATCACATATTTACCCACCTACTGTATCTTTTACAATGGAAAATATGGGCAAGCTCCTGTGACAAGATCATTTTCCTCTCCTCAATATGCTTTCCCCCCACTTATTCTAAAACAGCTCTTCCCAGGTATAATTGCTGTGGGATTTAAAAACAACAACAACAAAAAAAAACCTTATCAACACCTGAAAGACATATGAGAATATGGATCTGCAAAGATTCCTGCATTTATAACAAAACAAACACAACTTCCTAGGATTAGCGGTGTCAAACTAGATGTTGAAGCTAGGCTCAGGGCTGGCCTTTAGCTCCAGCCTTGACATCAACTGGCTGGGGAATCTTGACCAAACTAGTTAACCTATTTCCTCACCGGTAAAATGAAAGAGTAGAACCAGACAAATGCTGTGGTCTTTTTAAACTCTCCTGTTCTAGGAAACCTGCAGTGTTGTACAAATAAAATAAAAACTAAACCACAGTCAAAACCCAACTTCACACTTTCCAAACCAAGTCTCTAATGACAGTAGCATACTGGAATTTTAACTGTAAGATAAAAACAGGTCAATAAGACAGATCCTGGGAGTCCTCAGAACGACCCTCACATCTTTTCGTTTCTGGTCCATGGCAGGCTGTTCCTCCAGTGGACACCTTCTGCTTTCTCTAATCTCGTTACGTGTACCTATTGGAAAAAGCAAATCTAGTAAAGCCCACTCTTGGAATCCAGATGCAAACCAAGTACTTCTTTCCAGGTCACACCAAGTCATGTGATTGCATTCACACATGGAAAAAAGGGGATGTGATCATTTCCAAATTGCCAGACAATTCCGAACCAAACAAACCCAAACCCCTAAAACCAATGGCAATTCCTCAACTAAAACATCACTATAACAGGAACATTCAACCATAACATACACAATCAACCAGGCTGACAGATTCTCTTCCACCATCAACGGTGCAACACAATCAGTTAACTTCTGTGTGGTCAATTCCTAGCCCTTGGTCACATGTTAGGGGGAGGGGGGAGACAGAGAAGGTAGGGAGAGAGAGAGAATGACTAACAACAAAATATTCTCCTATACAACTAACTTGTGCACATCGGTCCAGGTTCTAAGGGGAGATACTCTGCTGCAGCCATCCTCTCACAAATTTTCTACTGAAGAAGTTTCCCCATAACACCTGACCCTCAGAGCTGCTTCTCTGTAGAGCAGAAATGGCCTTTTCTGCAAGAATTCAACTTTCAGGAGGCAAATGAAGCCATATTCCTCCCAAGCATCCCTCACGCAGAACCACCTTAGGCCGTTCCTCTGGAGGATCCAATTGAAAATAGGACCTGGGAAACCATCAGTGCCTCCAAAAGTGCACAGCCCCTCTAAGCAGTCACCTTCCAAGGGCGATCTCTGCCAGCTGAGAAAAGGTACATGCTGCAGTCAAATCCAGCTTGCCAATCTGCAGCCACTAGTCCCAGGATGGGCTCTCCCCTCCCTCTCCAGCCACCGAGGGACCATAGCACCTGCCAGGTGCCCTGCCCTTCTCTCTTCCAAAGCAAAGGCGGCTCTTCCCTTTTGAATAATATCCAAATGCAGAATCCTTACAGGGGTGGCTTGTTGTTTTGACTGCTGCTGTGGCTCTTATTTTTGTTAATGTTAATTACAATTTCTGCCGTGCTCAAACCTGTAGCACTCATAAAACATGCTTCCACACGCGGGGGCAATTGGCGGTGCTCCCTGTTGGCTGGAGCCAGGCTTGGGAGGCTCTTTGGAGGATCGATTTTCCGGGCAGGACGGCCTGACTGTCCCCTAACACAGATCTGTTCTATAAATACCCACTACTCAACGTGGTGGTGGGGGGGAGGTGCAGGGGGATGTTTATCCGGTCAGGGAAAGGAGCTCTGGGAAGCAAGGACGGCAAAAGGAGGGAAAAAAGAAGGAAAAAAGCAAGGAGGAAGTTCCGAGGAAGAGGAGCGCAGGGGTGGGCGGGCTCCAGAGGGGAAGTGAGGGGCCCACGCCACGAATCTTCCTTTGTGGCTGCAGCTTTGGGCTCACCCAAGTTGCATAGGGTGGCGTCCAAGAGAGGACACTAGCCAGGGGCGTGGAGACACTCGCACTTCGACCTCTCTCCTCCCGGCGTCAGAACACCACCGTCCGGGTGTTTATGCCCCGGGCCCCTCCCGCACCCCTTCCCCCCCGGCCTCCCGCGGGCCTGGGTCTCACCGTGTGGGCTGCGGCGGCAGCGTTGCTGGCCCGGAGAGGCGGCAGGGCGATCGGGGAGGGCGGGCCGGTCCCCACTCCGCTCCGGGGAGCCCCCGCACCGAGCCCCGGGGAAGCCTGAAGCTGACGAACGGCGCTGTCCCCTCCTCGGCCTGGGAGCCACGCGCAGGAGGAGACAAAAGAGGGTCAGGGGAGAGAAAGTCACCCAGACCCCGTCGCCCCGCCCCGCCCCTCTGGGTGGCGAACCCCGCTCTCCCCAGGGGAGAGGCCGGATGGTAAAAATTGGTGTCCAGGGGAGTAAAAGGGCGTCCCGGCCCGGGATCCCAGGCGCGCAGCCCCGGGCGGGGCTCGGGCAGCTGCAAAGTTAAGTCGGGCGCCGGCGCGCGAGTTCGCGACCCCGCGGCGGTGCCCGGCTGGGCCGGGGCTGGGCGGCCCACCTTGCAAGCGGCTGCAGGCCGGGAAGAGGACTGGACCGCCGACAAGGGCGCTAAGGCCTCGCCAAGCCGCGGGCGAGGGGGTGGGGGGAGGCCCGGGACGGCCCCCGCCGGCCGGGTCGAGGGTTCCACTCGGTGGAGCCCTGGGGCCGGCGTGCAACAATGAGCGGAGCCGAGGCGAGGGCGCGCCGTCCGCCCGGGGCCCCCGCCGCGGCTCAGACTTTGTTCGAGGTCCTGCAGGCGGCGGGCGCCCGCGCCACGAGGGTTGGACCCGGGACGCGCGGGGGCCGGCGGGGACCGGCGGGGGCGGGCGCCCGGGGCGGCGTGGCGGCCCGGCCCTCCTTACCGGTCGGGTAGGCGGCGGGAGCGGCGGCCGAAGGTTTCCTGGTTAACATGGCCGCTGGAGAAGAAAATGCATTTCAGGGCTGCTGTCTCCGCTGCCGCCGCCGCCCGTCCTGCTGCTACTTCTCCCGGCCGCCGCCGCCTCCCGGTCGCCCCTCTCGCGGGTCTCCGGCGCCTTCTCGCCGCCTCGCGTCAGCTACAGCCAGACACACACAGTCCGCTGCATCCCCGCGGCCCGGGCCCGCCGCCGCGAGTCCCCCGCTCTCCTCCTCGCCGCCGCCGTCCTCCTCTTCCTCGGGCGGCTGCAGCACCCCCCGGCCCGTGCACATGCCTCGCCCTCCCCTGCGCGCCGCTGGCCTCCCCGATTCCCTCACATAGGGCGCGGGGGAGCGGGCTGCGCCGCCACGACCGACTCGCTCGGGATCCTCCTCCCGGGTTCGAGCGCGCGCGCTCCCGCGCACACTCCTTCTGGCGCCCGCGCGCGGCGCGGCCCGGGAAGGCAACCCCGCCCCCGCTCCCGTCCGCAGCAGGCGCAGGCCCCGCCCCCGGGCTCCCCCTCCCCCCACCCCCAGCCTAGCCACAAGCGCTCGCGTACACCCCATCCCCACCCAGGCCACCCTCCGGAGTCACTACCCCACCCAGTCATCTGCATAGCCACCCCTCCATTCCCCGGAAAAGTCTGCAGTCTCCGCTCGGCCTCCGCCTCCCCCTCCGGCCATCTGCACGGCTCCCCTCGGCTCCCCTCGGCTCCCCTCCTAACGACCTTTTCCCCTCCCCGGCCCCAGCCCCTGCAAGCACCCCTCCTTTTTTCCTACAGCGCAACCTACCACTGCTTCTTTCCCCCGAAATCGCTGCAGAGACCCCACCCCTCCCACGAGTGCCCCTCAAACACAGGCATTTTGAGCTTTCTGAACCCAATGGCTGCGCACGGACAATACTGTCCCCCCACTCCGGTCCCAGTGGCTTAACCGCCCCCTCTCCCCAGTTTATCATGTAAATAACTTAGTCGTTTGAGGGTCACCTCGATAAGTCAAGCCCGAAAGAGGGCCACAGCTTAGCTTGGTGAGCCCTGAGCGTGGGCGAAGGAGGGGGCTGCCCTCCCACCACCACCACACACACCCTCCCCGATTTACTGACACCAAGTGACCGCTTTCCAGTCTCTAGGACAGGGGAGGCTGAGAGGCGCTTGTGGATGGCTGCTGGGGAAGCAGTTGGCTGTGGGTTGCTAGGCAAAAATAAACATCGGAGACACCTCCCATTTCCTTACAACTCAGGGCCTTTCTCCTGCGCGGCCGCGGAGAGACACACCTTCCTTTCCGCTCTCCGAGGTCTGGGAGGGACACCTTTAACATTCCCAGAGACAAGTTTCTCTCCCCTTCCGAGACATGTCAAGAATGTCCCTGCCCTCCCAGCTTGCCATCTACAGTCTCTTTCCCTCGCAGGCTGAAAAAGTGCTTTCCCATCTCACACCTGCGTCCTGTGGTGTGTGGTACGTCCTTTGCACAAAGGTCACAGGTTTTGTTACTTCAACAGTTAGGAAGGATTGCGGGCCCGAAAGCTATTCAGGGCACTTCCTTCCGGAGAAGTGCCCAGTTTCTGAAGTTCTGGGGGACCTGGGTCCATTGTGCTCTGCCTCGCCAATCTGCGGGGCCTCTGGCTAGACCAAGTTTGCAGGCCTGAGCTAGAGCAGACGCAAATCACCTGGGGGGGGGCACTTTCTGCGGAGTCCCATCGCCCCTACAGTCTGCAAATTGTCATAGCAATCCCCCGATGGGGCACCCTCAGCGTTCTATAAATGAAACGGAGGGTCTCAAAGATGGACTCTGACCCTCTCAGTCTCCAGGGGCCTTACGGAGGCTTTTAAGATAGCGGGCATTAGCAGAAGAGACAAATGGCAAAGAGTAGAATTTTGCCTAGTGATATGTCCCTCCAAAAAACCCTTTCTTCTTAGTGCCTTCAGTGGAAACTTCAGTGGAAAGTAAATATGGCAGCTTTTTCATGAATAAGGGAAATGTTAACTACTGGAACTCATGGTGTGCCAAATTATCATTAATCTACACGTTAAACAGGAGGAAAAGGAGCACTGACCTTTTTTTTTTAATAGAAGAACACAAAGAATCATTAAGGAAAGAAGAAGATACTTTTGGGAGAACTTTTTCTACTATATTGTTTTATGACATGGCAAGTATGACTTCAGTTTTATATTTTTTGGTCGTTTTGTCTTAAGGAAAATTTGCTATTAAATCTAATCTTTGGCTCTTTTAATTATCAGTGGCATGCCTTTCAAAATTATATTACTTAGCTCAAAATTAGTATTTACAATTTGTTGGATTCCTCTCATTTTGTTAAATATTGATGGTTTCATCCTAAATTAAGGTCAAATATGTGTACAAATGCACCCCTTGAGCTTTCAAGGAGAATGAACTGGGTAAAAGCTAGGAGTTACTACCCTCAAACTTTATTATTTTAATGCATCATTATTAATTATACGGAATAGTTACTTCTTTATAAAATTGTTTCCCAAATATTGTCATGCTTAATCTTCACAACTTATGGCCTGACCGGAGTTGTATTGTTGCTAATAATAACCTGCTTGGGGGACTCCAGTCGTGGGTAAGTGTCTACTCTTTGATTCTTGCCTGTTAGAAAAACCCCATCTGTCTTGTATGTTTATAAAATCCAGGCTCCAATAACAAATAGGTAGGCAGGATGTGGCCAGATTAGAGAGAAGGAAACTTTGGGGAACTCAGAATGGAGCCTTGCGGAAGGAAGTCGAGTTTTCCCGGGCAAAAGGTGTGATCATAGAGAAATTGGAAATGAACAAGAAACTTGCTGGTTTCAAAACACATTCACTCCTTTGGCCCTTTTATCCCTTTTTAGAAACATTTACAAAGAGTTTAGTATGTGCAAGGCCTCCACGATACGATGACTTATCAGATGTGGTGGGCTAGGCTTCAGTCTGGCAATCTAAGACCTCATTCTTTTATCTGATTAAGCAGGACATGGTAACCAGTTAACATATTTTTGCACTGTCAGTATTGGGGCTACACAGTTAAGTAAATAATTTCTGACTCTGGTCATCATTATTAAGAAGATCACAGTCCAGGAGAGACTAGACACTGAATGATGTGATGGGATCGAAATTGAGGCCAGTGGTTGATCCAATGGGGACACACAGAGGGAATGATGAGCTCTACCTGATGGTGACTGGCATCAGAGAAGCCGTGCTTCCCTGAAGGTTTTCAAGATGCTTGGGAGTTTGCCAGTAAGACAAGCCAGGCCAGGATATTCTAGGCAGAAGAAATAGGGTGT
Source organism: Taxidea taxus jeffersonii (assembly GCA_003697995.1). Classification (NCBI taxonomy): domain Eukaryota; kingdom Metazoa; phylum Chordata; class Mammalia; order Carnivora; family Mustelidae; genus Taxidea; species Taxidea taxus. The sequence goes on from ML106726.1 coordinate 204,853, forward strand.
ACAGCGGTACCAAGGTATAAGAAGGTGTAGTGTATTCTGGGAGACGGGTCAGCAACCAAAACAAGGGATACTTGAGGTAGCAGGGAAAGGGTTGGTACTGTCACCTTCACAAAGTTAGGGTTCCTGAAGAGAAGTCAAAAGTTATATGGGGATTTTCAACTGCATGGGGCTGTTGTGCCCCTAATCCTGACATTATTCAAGGGTAAACTGTATATAATAAATATATATATTCAATACTGACCTCTATCGCTCCATATAACTTATTATATATATAATATATGCATATATTACATATATAGCCCATTATACACTATGTATGCATATATGTATATGCAATGGTATATGCATATATATCCATTTTACGTATATATATATATATATATATATATATATATACATATATATGAAATCAATGATCAAGTTCCTGCCATGTGTCAGGCATGGCTCTGGGTATTTGGAACCAAGCAGATCAAGTCCTGGCTGCGTAGATCTTGTATTCTAGTGCAAGGAAAACAACAAGTAATAACACACAGAGCACATGTCAGGTGAGTAGGAGCACTATGCAGGAAACGAAGTGAGGTACGAGGGTAGGGAGAGATGGGAGACAGGGCTCTTTTACTCAGGTTCAGCAGGGAAGGCCTCCCTAATGAGGTAACAGCCTGTGGGCAGGTGGCAATCTGCAGGGAGGGCCTGTGGTGGACAACGGAAGAGGGCGGGCGGCCAGCACCGGGCCCACCAGGCCCTGGGTGGCGGGGAACGTCCTGGAGAGGGGTTCGAGAGAGAGCCAGGATCCCGGTCACGGTGCGGAACTTGGATTTTTACTTTGACTTGGAAAACCGAGGCTGCCTTGCTTGAAAAGATACCAAACTTAGAGGGAGAAGTTACTATTTATTTACTTGCTTATTTGACGATCTTCAGTGTCTGCGAAGTTTTACACCTGTTCTCATTCACAGCCTACTAGGCCCCGTGGAAGGTAAGAACCAAACACACTATTTTCAAGCCACTTTCTGCCTAGCTTGGAAGAAAACTTAAATATCAGGAAACATTTCAGCCACACCGGTGAAGAACACGTGCTTTCTGTTTTCCGGTTTCTCCCCCAGACCCACGTTTCCACCCTGCTCTGGGCCATGGGAGGCTTTACAGAAGGTGTCCATGGGCTCCCTTGCCCATGAGCTTCTAGTTGGGTTTAACCATTGGCAGGTCCTGGCAAGAGACCCAGCAGCTTGAGGACAACCAGGTCAGGCGGCTTATCTCCCTGGCTCTCCCGGTGCCAGCTTGGGACAGGTTAGCTGTGTCTCTTAAATAAAGCCTTCAGCTCAGTTAGGCAGTCCTTTCCTACAGCTAGAGCTACTCCCTTGGAGTTCTGGACACTGTTCGTTCCCCTTGCCCCCTTAAGTCTGGAAGTGGTCAGGGTTTCTTGCTGTAGCTAAATCTAGGGGCTTGACTTTCCCTTGTTTGTTTCCCTTCGCCCTATCCATACTCAATGTACACAGTCCTTTAATTAAATTATTTGTGCCATGTTCTTTTTCTCCCAGTTCCTGACTGATACAGAGATACAGAGGGATATATATATATATATACATATATGTATAGATAGGAGGTATATATATATATATATATATATATATATACACCTATTTAGTATAGGTTATGGAATCTAAATGCCATATAACTCTAGGGGGCCAGGAGAATTTGCTCGTTGGAGGAATTGGAGAGTGGGATTCCGGCAAAGGCAGAATTTGATCCGGGCCTCAGAAAATGAGCGGACTTTTCTTAGGCAGAAGAAAAATCTCTCCAGGCCAAGGGCACAACGCAAGTGAAGGCAGAGAAGTGGGAATAAGCTGTGCAGAAGAACAGCAGCAGGAACAGAGAGGGGAGCTGAGGAGGACCAGGGAACAGCATGGCGGGTAGCGGAGTGGGGTGCATCCGGGTCCTTGACTGCAGCAAAAGAGAGAGAGGAGTTTCCACTTGGTGTGGATGAAAACAAAGGCCACTAGAGATTTCTGAGCAGGGAGTTGACCTGAGGAAAGTGCTTAGAAAGGAGTGATCAATTTGGCTGCAGTATGTTAGAAAGACACGAGTAGGGAGGGAATAGAGACAGAAGTGGCTTCCAGAAGTAGCTAAGGGTAGTGGCACAGGTAGGCAGGGGTAGAAGTAGAAGTATGATTATTTGGATGCCCTCTTTAGAGCCCAAGAGAGGGGCCTTAGAAGTAAGGAGACGCCAGGAATAATGGAAGCACCAGATGTTTTCCTTGCTACCTTTGGGTCTCAGAAGCATACAGAATTCTTAAAGCTGCTTTTCAAGGTGTTTTGCAATAAAGTTTATTAAAATAATCAGCTAAAGCGAGATATAATTATGAGATAACAAGTCAGGGAAACCTGGAATCCAGAAAGAGTCCCCCATCATGTCTCTCCCAGTGGTCCATAAGTAGGATTGATCAATCACTCAGGGAGGACGAGTTCCCATAAATGAGGAAAAAACAGTGTGTCCCAAAGCCCAGTTTTATAGGCTAGGGTGTCGTTTATCCTGAGGACTGGCGCACTGGCTTCTGGCTGATGTTGAGTATAGACTGTTTAAATTCAGACTAAGAGGTACGTGTTCTTAAAGGAAAATGCAAAAATCTGAAGATGCTCCCCTCTTCCCTTCATTATCTTGGAGGTATTATAAAGAGATGGAGAGGAGACACACCAACAGGATTTGGAATGATCCCAGTTTGCTAGGCAGCCTTGGACACTGAGGTCCCCCACACCTTGCACATATGAGCCACTCCTGTATCTTTGGACCCTCTGGCTCCAGGCCTCCATACAACCCGTCTGGGGATACAACTCTTGGCCTCTCTTGGATACAGGTCTGTTCTAGGGCAAGTTCAGGAGAGTCTGGTTCAGTATAGTCCTGCTCATCAGAGAAACCCAAAGATGCTGAACTGACTCCAGTTTTGAGGGCTTCTAAGACCTCAATTAGATGGAAAGAATGCAGCACAAAGTCTAAGGCCAGGAACCTTCCTGAAGAGTAATTCTATGTCCAGGTAGTATTCTAAGAACTTTACTGTGTGAACTAATATGATTTTCACACCCATCTGTGTGGTTACCGCTTTCAGGACTAAGTTGAGATTTGACCGGATCACCACCACCATTGCCTCAATCTCAGTAACATTTCATGTTCATAACTTTTCAGAGAAGTCTTTCATGTATACATGTATACATGCAGCTGTGGTCATTCTCGGTAACCCATTACCCAAGGCAAATCGTACTTCACAAATGAGAACAGGGAGATGGGAAGAACAAAATGGCATGCCCAGAGCCCCAGGTAAAGGTGGAGGAGGCATTAGGGTCAGAAGCCAGGGTTGTTGACTGCTGATAGTCTTTTCTATTTTTTTCCAAACCAAATGATTATAAAATTGCCTTAATTTCAGAGATGAAGGGAATGGGTATTCCCTGAAAGCACGTGCTGCAAAATGGTCAAATTTTGATGGCTTAGGACTTTGGGGACAAATTCCTATTTTGACATTCCCAAGAATGATTTGATTCTTGTCTTCAAACAGTCCAAACACAAGAAGTTTCGTGTTTCTCCTATTATAGTAAATCAGCCTCTTTGGCTCAAGCAGATGGAAAAGTCAAGGAGTCCTACAGGCAGTAGAAGGGGGTGCCCTCCACCAACCTGGCCATTCCATCCAGACCACCCTAGATCCTTGGGGAATTGCTTTTCATTAAATTATATGTTTATTCATAGTCACACTCTTATTCAGTTTAAATGGGTTGACAACGCGCTTGTTCATTAAGCTTGCATAAACGATCACTGGATAATCTAAGCCCCAAATCCATTTTTTTTTGTTGTTGTTTTCAATTAGCTTGGCAAAAGGAAGAGAAATTGTTTTTGGTGATCGAATAATTTGAGTACTCATTAAATAGTCCTTTTAACACTTTTATATTCCAAAATAGCTTTGGCTGAAGAAAACCTACTATAGCCAATACACTGTGCTTGTCAATTGTTTCACATAAGACGGTATTGGACAAGCCCACTGTTTACATAGCAGTGTTCTCTACAGAGGTTCTGAAATACAAAAAAATCTAAAGGCCTGAGAGCAAATGCGTGCATTTTGCACACGTGCAGGGGAATGGCCCTTGACTGGCATCTCCAACTGACAAGACAATAGAAATGACCCAAGAAGTAATGAACTACTAGCGAACGATAACATCAGTATATAAAGAAGAGATTAAGAAGGAGTATGTTAGTGGGTCGGTAAAAAGAGGATTGCTTTTTGGAGAAAGAAAAAATATTTTTCTCAGACCAGGAAGAGACAAAAAAAATGTAAAGCAGCTGGCAGGCTATAGAGAGAAACGGTTTCATCCAACAGCAGAAGAGAAATAAACCATAGTGGGGGTACTGGGAAGGATGAAGAGGAAGAAAATGCGTGTGGGGAGGCAGCAAGAGTCAGGAGAAGAGGGAGAGACTATATAGAAATTTTTATTTATTTGTTTGTTTTTTTAAAAGATTTTATTTATGTATTTGACAGAGAGAAAAAACACAGCCAGGGGGAAAAACAGGTAAAGGGGGAAGCAGGCTCCCCACAGAGCAAGGAGTCAGATTCGGGGCTCCATCCCAGGACCCTGGGATCATGACCTGAGCCAAAGGCAGATGCTTAACCGACTGAGCCACCCAGATGCCCCCAAGACTATATAGAAAGTTTTATAAGGAAGATAGGCACACGCCGAAGTGTTTGAGGTGAGGCTAAGCATGAGGTAAAGGGGAGAAAACAAGACATGGGAGTAGGACCAGAATGCTTGCATCCCATGAAGTTCTCATGCTACCCGTGGCTCACCTTTCTGAGTGATCTGACTGCTTCTGTGTCTGCCTCTTTCCACTTAGAGCCCAGTGTGTTGTTCTCCCTCTCACTGGGATTGTTCCATTCCAGTCTTCTATTTTCCCCTTTCTCTTGTCTCATGCCAGTGTCCTATTATCTTTTCTCTCGGCCTAATCCACAGTGAGTGAGGAACCTGACAAACATTTCATACAATACGTACTTCAGAGGAAAGAACTTCTTGACTGCTGTGTCCTTGAGCTACGTGCTGAGCTCTATGCTGTTTTGCCTGCACCATGTCCTTGAAGCCTCACCCAAAGAGTGAGGCAGGTGTGTTATTCTCTGATTTTAAAGAAGAGGAAACGGAGGTTGTGAATGGTTAAGTGACTTGTTAGAAATGGGCAGTCAACGGATTTGGATTCAGGGAAATCTGAGGTCAAAGTTCACTCTTAGCCACCCAGAATGACCTGCGGATTGCTCTGGGCCATGGAGAAGGCCCATGCATTTCCTTCTGACCTACCAGCAGCGTCTTCGGTTTCTGTAGCGGTACATCTGCATTCCCCTCCATGGCTGGCAAGCGGAAGGGAGGAGAGACCTCCTCCACAGAAGTCCTGACATCAGCACCCTCAACCCAAGCAAAATCGAGGGTCTCTTCCTCTTTTGCAGGACTGTTTCCATGGTGCTATTTCCCAGCTCAGCCCTTATGTTGCCTTTCCTTATGTGCCTGCCTCTGTTGAACAGAATTGCTTCCTCTAACTACTGAACTACTGAGCTATTAAGACAGCATGGCGGGGGAGCCAGATCCAGGGAATTTATGCAAAGAAATGATCTCTCAAGAATGTGGACCAGTACAGAATTACACGTTCCTGATGTGATTCAGACAAGTACCATCATATTTGTAAAGGGGAATGTTGACTAATAATTTGCCTGGGTAGAGAAAGATTATCCAACACCAAGAAATTACTGCCTATTTCCAATCTTTGAAACAAACACAGAAGTGTCTGTAACATGGTATTTGGTGAGATTTTCCTCCTTGAGGAATGAAAAATCAACATAATCTTTCACCGAAAACATCCCTCTATCTAAAGCTGTTGTGTGTAGTGAGCACAGCCAAATCTTGTTAAATGACTAAGTAAGTATCCATAACCCAGAGCTACTTAACAAGAATAAAATAATATGATGACCCTCTAAGAAGAATTTAATATTCTCTAACTTGATAAGGCAATGGAAAAGAGAAAGGCACCTCTCCTCCACCCTTCTTTTATTCAAGTTTCACATGGAGCTAATTGGTGGTGAAGACTGTCTAACGGGACTATGAAGAGTAAATGGAGGGCTGGGGGGGGGGGCATCAATATCCTGAAATCCGACAAGGTCTTAAGCAATGCCAAAGAAATCACTGAGCACACACATGTAGCTGGCAGTTGCACCAGGGTCCAGAGCAGACTGAGAACTTCCTTTTTTGTGAGAAGGGACACATTTTTCCACAGCAGTTTCTGACCTCAAGCTTACCCCTCTTAACCCTCTGTCAGCAAATCTCTTGAAGTTTGCAAAGCAGGATTGGAATATTCTGGTGAGTGACCAAGTCACGCTGGTCTGTCAGCTTCCCCTCGAACCGAGCTCTTTCAGCCTTGTTCTTTCCTCCCTGGCTTTCCACACATCTTTTCTGTTGTCATTAAAAGTCTTCCTAAAAGGATTTGGGGTATCTGTAAAATGGGAGTGTGGGTGAAATTCACTAAAATGGTCATTCTTCTCTCTAAATTCTAAGTCACTTTTTCTTTTCATCTCAAGGCATATATGATTTTGTCTTAATCCCCTAACAAGGTGTCCTAACCTGAGGACACTTTGATTTGTTACTTGTGGGACCATGTGAACAGTGATTTGGAGACTCTAGCTGTGCTCTTGCTCTTCTGGGAATCGGAGCTAGCATGAGGCAGAACTTACTGACACACTGACGCCTCCGAATCCTCCTCCTTCCAGACTCCTGGAGCTCGGCCATTACTTTAGGGTTTTGTTTCCTCAGCTCCCTGCCCCTGTTTGGGGAGTAGGAGGGAAGAAGTCACTCTCTCACCTAAGGTGTTAGCTGGTAAGAACTTTAAGATATTAGCCTACTCTGGAGAGATCTGCTTCTCTCAATTATTTTAGAAAAATAAATAAATAAATGCAGACAGACAGACATCCCCTGTCCCCCAAATCTATTTATATGAGTAGAAATGAAGTCATTATAAGACAAGAGTCTCTTAGGAAGGTTTCCTGCAAGACAACTCTTCTCGGAGCCCTGCTCGAATCACAGCACCTGACCAAGGGTCCAGCAGCCTGCTTAGACTACCCTAGCATAGAGGCTATCACAGGATCTCAATTGAGTTGAAGCTTCCCCCAAATCTGTTCAATCATCCAGTATTCTTGCTTTTCAATGAAGATTTCTATATAGAATGATAGAGAAAAATGACTTACTAAGAAAAATTATGAAGGCTAGCCTTAATCATAATGGAAATCTCTCCTTCCACTTGTTCATTCCAGCCAGAACTAGTTCTTTCCCATCAGCCTATATAATTTCTGAAGCTGAACAGCCTTAAAAAAAAATTTTTTTTTTCGGGAGAATCTCGTAAAATGTCAACCTATTTTGGAAGCAGCAAAGCGTGGCTCTGTATCATTCAACATCATACTTAGACAACTTTATCCTCTGTAGACAACTTTAATTTGAGAAGATTTATACAAAAATAGTAACAAAAGCCAATAACTTTCATTTTTAGAAGTTCTGAAAAGGGCAGAGATTCTTGTTACACCCTTACATTGTTTTCACACTTCTGTATTTGAATATTAGGACTTCCTATTGAAACAGAAACTTCAGGTCACATTTAAAAAAATGGTTTCTCTTGTGTAGGAGTAATCATTGCTGTAACTGTGTTGGAATTTCATGGCTGGATGTAGTCAATAATTAAGACTATTGGTATGTAAATGGCAATGTTACAAGTTGTCCTGTGCTCCAGAGACCCAGGGCAGCTCGCAGTTACACAGATAAGATTTGTTTGGCTTTTACACAGTGCTTTTTGAAAATGTGCACTAAATGCCAACATTTCAAAATCAGGAGATTTCATATAAACATCTCGATTTCTGGCAATAAGGGTCAATCTGGCTGCATGATGCTCCCAGCCCCGCAGAACAATGAAGGACCACCCCCACCCCACCCCCATTCTCTTACTGCTAATCACCACAGCCCACATCACTTCCTGTTATCCCTCCAAGCTGGTTTTCTCCCCTTTGACATTATCTGCCTGTCAGCAACAGCGTTTGGGTTTTTAAACCCCTACTTGGAGTTTTGTATTTCCTGAAATACCTCCCTCTCCCCCCCCCCCCCCCCCCTGCCGCCCATTGCCATTGTTCCCAAGTGTTCCCTACATTGCTTCCTTTTTTACCTCTCACCTCCGGTTTCTTAGTGCTACTGTCCCACCTGATGGAGGTTGACCACAACTTGGGTATTTATGCTGAGGCCTTTGAAAATTGTGTTGTACAAAAATAACTCTCTGGCACAGGAAACATGGGGTTCCCTCGTGCTTGAGAACCAAACAAGTTGAGACTTGGTGCCAAAGAGTGTGGAGACTCCAAATGCCACTGCCTCTTCGAGACCTCCCAGGTAAACAGGGTCTGCCCGTTGGTGACTTGTGGCAGCTGCTGTAGACAGCCCTATTTTGGGATGCTCTCTAATCCTTATAAGCATGCAAGTTATATTCTGACTGTGAGCAATTTACTTTCTCTGAAAGCCAGTGTTGAGGTTCTCAGCTTCTTACAGAAGTTCATCAGCATGTTTTCTATCAAGGGGCAATTCAGATATGTCTCAGTACTACGGAAGCACTTAGCTGTAAGGAATACATTCAGGACTCAGAAGAATCAGAAAGCAAAGTGCTTACTCGACATTGCTGCTTAGAGAGCTAATACATAAGTATTTTGAACTTAATGGGTCTAGTTTTGCATGTCTGATTCCATCTCTCCAAACCTGTTTATCCCAATGTGCTCTTCATCTCAGCAAATGGCAACTCCAGCCTCTCAGTTGGTTGGGCCAAAAACCTTAGAGTCATTTTTGGTTTCTCTCTTGCTCTTACACATCATCTCCCATCTGTCTGCAGAGCCCGTTGGGGATCCATCGCCAAAATGTCCGGAATCCAGATGTCCATGTCTTGCTACTGCCATGAATATCAGCGTGACCAAAAGTCCTTATCTCTCACTGGAGTTCCAGAAATAGCCTCTTACCTGGTCTCCTCTGCCTCCTTTAGTCTGTCCTCAAGGCAATAGCCAGACTGATCTCTTTAAAAGGTAAATAAGATCATGTCACTCCTGGGCTCAAAACTCCTCAAGTTTTCCATGAGCCAGCATAAAAGCCAAATTCCTTAGAGGAATCAAAACTCCTATATGACTCATATGCTCTCCCCTTATCTTTACGTCTCTACACTCAGGTCGTGTTCCAGCCAGCCTTGTTCACTTTGCTCCAACCAGCCCTCTCCTGTTGCCCATCCCCAAACACATCATACATGCCCTGCTTGGAGCTTCTTTGTGTCTTGGCTCCTTGGCCTGGAATGTTCTTTCCCTACGAAAGTCCTCATCTGCTTGAGGTCTTTGCTAAACCTTGCCTTCTTGGTCAGGCCTTCCTTGATCACTCTTTAAAGGGTTCTTTGTCTCATGTATTTTACTCCCTTGTTTTCCCTTAGTCACTCTCCACAACATGTATACTCCACAAAGTATAGTCTTTGAGGGCAGTGGACTTCTTTGTCATTCTTTTTTTCCACTTCTGTTTTTCAGAACCTAGAACAGTGCCTGAGATGTAATTGTTCCTCAGTAAGAATTCGATATATAAGTTAGGTAGAAATGCCATCAGTTTAAACTTTTCTATTTTCAACATTAAAGTCGGCAAGGAAGAATGCATGCTTCCAAATATGAGCACATTTGCATTATCTTTAAAAGGATAGAAGCCCAAATGAAAAGATTTACTCCCTAGATTTTTCTGGACATGACCAGCAATTCCTGGTTTTTCGAAGCTAGTCCCTACTGCTGAATTCCAACCATGTGGAACCTTAATTTCTAAATAAAGGACAATTCACCCTTTCAAATTAAGTCAGAATAAGGGGTAAAGGATTCAGTTTGGATATTCTGGTGACTCTGTTTGCTCTTGTCAACTGCACAGAGGATTCTAATGCATTTTAAATAAGGCCCTTCCGGGAGGCATGTTTAGCTTCTTTGGGTCTGTGGGACATGTTTCTGGGTCTGAGCTCTACTATTAACTCATCATCATTGACTGCTACATTTGTCTGGCTAAATTAATTAAACAAGGAGACCATTAGATGGAGGTGGCCCTGATGCCTTAGTAGCTTAAATAGTTAAGCAAACTGAATCCTTAGCCTGTAAATCCCTCAAGGTTAAGAAATCGAACCCTAAGAACGAGTAAATAATCACAAATGGCTATAGCTTTGGCTATAGCCAATCAAGTAATTTCCTTGCTTTGCTTCCAAATCTTCTTCATAAAATTCTTTCCCCAGCCCCTGTTGGTGGACCACTCCGAGCCATTTCCAGTTTGGCACTGCCTGATTCAAACTGATTTTTGCTCAGATAAACTCTTAAAATTGTTACTATGCCTCAGTGTATCTTTTAATAGTTCTAACACCTTGGTGTGGGTTCAGGCGTTACAGCTTTCAGGCTTGTATTATTTCAGCGCCGTGTGCTGCTTCTGAACTTGAAGAAATACAACCGCAGGAAAAAAAGACAATCATGAAACCCGACAGAAAAGTCTGCTACTTTAGTAGAAACAATCACAAAACACAAGACCGACCGCCTTAAAGTTTCTATCAGCTGTTTGTTAGGGATAATTTAGACATGGGTGCGATCCTTGTTCATTACATATGTCACCAAATTAGGCGGGAAAGCTAAGTAAATGGAACGCGATCAGTTGTTCAATGTGATTATTAATCCTGGAGCTGGTATTCACGTACTTCAGGGAAGTGTTTAATGAAGACTTTTCTTCCAAGCCCTGGGTGGATAATCAGAGCTAATATTGACAAAGCTCTCACAGGGCACAGGCCCTGTTCCAAGCCTTTATATATAGTAACTAACTACAACGCTGTGATGTGGGAGTGGTTGTCCGGGAGGAAGTTTCCCTCCACCGACCAAGAGTCCCCAGCTGGGTCAGAAACTTTAACTGACAAAGACAGACTAACAGGAGAGAAGCATCCATATTTTACTAAATTTTTACTCATACACGGGAGCCTTCACAGGAGAATGAAGACCCAAAAAAGTGACCAGAGCTTTTATACCTCTTAGGCGAAAAAACAATAAACTTGTGGAGAATTAAAACAAAGGGGTTTGGGCTCGAGGTCTAGATGGGGAAGAAGTAACTAGGAAGATAAGAGTGAGTTAAGGTTTGTTTGTACAGGTTTCTCGGCCCCAAATTCCCATCTCTGGTGATAACAGTATCTTCCTTTCTCTCAGAGTTTCACAAGGTGTGTCAAAGAAGGACAAGGAGGGAGAGTTCAGAGTGACCTTCCTACTTCTGCCATTCTTTAAAAAAAAAAAAATTCCTTCAGGGGCGCCTGGGTGGCTCAGTGGGTTAAAGCCTCTGCCTTGATCCCAGGGTCCTGGGATCAAGCCCCACGTGGGGCTCTCTGCTCAGCGGGGAGCCTGCTTCCCCACCTCCCTCTGTCTGCCTCTCCAACTACTTGTGATCTCTCTCTTTTTGTGAAATAAATAAAAAATCTTTTTAGAAAATTCCTTCAGTTTAAGATATTTAATCTGCCAAGGTGCCATATCTTGGGATAGTGTATTCTGGACCCCAACATTGTTTTTAATCTGTATTTCACAGATGAAGAAACTGAGACAAGGGAAGGTAAACAACTGCCCTGAGGTAACAGATCTAGTTAGTTGCAATGCCTGATTTGGACCCAAGTAGCCTGGTTTTAGAGTCCTGTTTCTTAACCAGTGCTATTAAAAAAATGAGAATACAATAAAAAAATTATTTGATTTTTATCCCCTGCTTCTGGCAGAACTTCTAAAATCCTTGGAATTTCCTGAGAGAAAGGAGTGTCTTTTGTTATTCATAAGAAGAGTCTGGAGCACATCTGAGGTGGCTCAGGAGGGGGTTCCTGGAGAGCCTCAAAAAGGGGCTGATCACCAGAAAGACTTGTGTGATGAGAGGGTTGGAACTTTCAGCCCCACCCCCAGTATGTAGGGTGCCTGTGGGGGGAGGGGAGTGGGGGGGTGGGGTGGGTGGTGGCTGGAGAGTAAGCTCTTAGCCAGTGGGATCTCACATGATCTCCAGGGACACAATGTTAGAATTAAGTGAAATTTGTAGGACACCTGGGAAGTGTCTGCTGAGAATCGGACAATGACTTCCTTGATGGTATTGGAAAACATGCCAGAAATACAAAAACAGTGCTCAAATAATGAAGTGATTTATAAAATCTTTTTTAAAGATCCGAAGAGAGTTCGGGGGCGGGCGTATGATACAAATCTATCTCTTGCAGAATCAGTAGCCCTGCTTTGCATTTGGCAATCTTTGAACAGAGAGATGCAGTGAAGAACAGGAAGATCTAACCTTGAGCAGCACAAACTTGTGGAAATGTTTTTCATCTCATGGCTAAGCCCTGACTCTCTGCTAGGAAACCCCAGAAGTGACTAGATAGCATGCAACCTCAGAGAGGCGGCATTAGGGCATAGCAGGATGTCCTCCTCCAGGGATTTTTTTCACTGAGGCCAATACCAGCACTCCTGACGCCACTGATGTCCGGAGAGCAAAGCCCGGTGGGTGGGGAGCATCTCACACATCAGCTACACCTATGGCAGTGTCTGACACCACTCACAGGATGGCTCTCTGACCCAGCAGCTTGGAAGAAGCACAGCCTTGCCTCTTCACAAATTCTAGTCACTTGCATCAAACATGCTTTCAGAATTTATATCAGCTTGCTTCTGTTGCCCATTTCTGAAGCCACAAGGAAGGCTCTTGACATTTTAAGTTGTAACTGTATGTCCTTTACCTTCTCAGCCAGCTTTGTGCAAGACCTACAGAAAAATGGCATTTCTTTAATTATTTAATTTAATAATGCAGCAAGAAGAAAAACGAAAAATAAACAGTTAAATTTTAAAAGATCTTCGTATCTTTTCCAACAGAAACACATTGCAATCGACTGTGGAAAAATAAAACTCTTTCGATACCTCTTATTCTAATGTTTAAAACATAGTTTTAATTTTCCCTACAGCACAAAGGGAGGGCATTTTGATTATGGTAAGTACTCGTTAAATGCCTAACACACCTGGAGAATCAGAGGACATAATCATCTTCCTAAGATGTCAATCTGGCCATATTAGACTCTATTTCAATTTCGATGGGTCCCTACCGTTCTAGGAGAAAGTCCACATTGCTTAGCCTAGAATTTAAGGTAAGCAGGAGCCACATCATGGCACAGGGCACTGTGGACATGCTAAGCCCTTCATCTGGAATGTTTTCTGCAACGCTCCTCGCACCCCTCCTCTGGCCTGTCCCTGTTTGGCTCTCAGTTTGGGCCTCTCTGTCTCTCCTGAGCCCCTCCTCTACTGATGCTGGCTTGGACGTCCTCCTGTGTGCCGCTAGGCTCCACTCTCGTTGAAGATAGGGATTATATTTTCTCTCTCACATCCCTGGCATTTAGCACAGTGCTGATACATAGTCTAGGACTGATAAATGTTCATCTCATGAATGATTAAACAATATCATTTCTATTAGCAAAAAGGCAGCATAAGACTAGACCATATACTTCTAGATTCCCAGTCAAATGCCATCCATGGCACACTCTTTATGTGTATTTCCCTTTCAACGTGTTTTATATTTGTTCCACGAATATTGTTTGAGCGTCTACTGTTTACCAGGGACTGTTCTAGGTCTGTGAGGATGCACTGGTTGGTGAACACAACAAAGATCCTGCCAGATTGGAACTTAGGTTCTAGCAAGAGACTGACAAAGAAGTAATTATATGTGATGTTAGGTGATAATTATTATGGGGAGAAAAGTAGAGTAGGGTAAGGAGAATCAGAAAAATGGACAGTACAGGTTTGTGATTTCAAATAGGGAATTAGGTGGGCCTCACCCAGAGGGTGACATGAGCAAGTATTAGAAAGAATAAGCAAGCATTCGCCCATGGATGTCTAAGGGAAGAAGTTTCCAGCAGAGAACAAGTGATGCAAATTCTCAATCTGGGGTAAAGGTTTGCTTAGCTTACTCCAGGAATAGCGCAGAGGCCAGAGTTGTTAGAGCAGAGAGAATGAAGGGGACTGGGGCGGGTGGGGGGCAATGAGAGTGCAGAGGGAATGGCAGAAGTGGGCATGTTAGGGGAAAGGGTATAGGGCTTAAGTTCTGCTCGGAGGGAAATGGAGAGCCAGTGCAAGATTCCAGCAGAGAAATGACATGATCTGGCTTACATTTTGAATATATGAGCCTTATTTGGGAAAGAAGCTCTATTTTAGTAAACTCGAAAATGATCTTTCTTCATTGATCCTTTCTTCTTTCATGTTCCTTGAACATTTTCTTGGCAGTCAATTTTGTGCCAGAGGTAGAGTTTCATCCTATATGAATGAGTCTTATCCAGTCTTTCTCAGCCAAGTTGTTTTGGCACACAGGAACATCCTGACCCGTGGTGAGGATTTTCCCCAACATTTGTAGCCAAGTTCATTTTTAGGACACTGTCTTGAGATGGGAAATAGAAAAAGTGTACTTTTAATTCTGATTTGAACATATTTCAAAATAAGTAGTGATGAGTGTTCTTATAATAGGGGGCACAAGATTCATGATGTGTCCCCTATAATTTATTAGTAATTTATAATTTTATAATAATTATATAATATATATTATATAATTACTATATAATAATAATTATATGATATATAATTTTATAATTTTATTTATAATTATAATTAATTAGTAATTTAATTAGTAGCTATAATTTATAATTATAGCTACTAATTATCCTACAAAATGTTACAGCATCATTGAATCAAGGTGCTATGTGGACCTTTGAAACACCACCAATGTCAGAGAAATAATTCTGGATTTTTTTTTTTTTGTCAGTTTCTATCATATCAAAAGAGAATGTATACATTTATTGGAATTGGTCCTGGGAATGTTCTGACTTCAGCCAAAAGGCAAAGCCACATAAAGGCTATTTCAGAAGTAAACGAGAAAATATTTTACATAAGAAGACTGTAAATGACTAATAAATCTGACCCAAAAAAATGTTTAACTTCACCAGTAACCAAAGAAATGCAGGGTAATAATGAGGAACTTAAAATGAATTTCAAGGAGAAAAGGAAAAGGAAAAAGAGAATATTAGAACACTTGGGTAAGATTATAGGAATCAGGGAAGCATGCTCTCTAAGTGCTTGGGAGTGAGAACAGAGACATTCTCACACTGCTCATGAACAGAAAGTGATACTGTGGATTATAAATCTGGAAAAAAGATCACATTATTTGGCTTTGTGCTTTCAATCCTGGGAAAGTGTCTTTAGGAGGTGATGCAAAAAAACAACAAAAAAGCTTAATTGCATCACTATTTTAGATAAAAATTATATACCTTCCAATAAAAATGGGGTTAAATAAAATATTTTAAAATAATATTAGATATACTATATGACTTTAAATATTTTATGAAAAAATTAATGATATGGGAAGATACCTGCGGTATAACGATAAGTTTGATGAAGAATGAAACAAGTTCAGACACATGGTCTAAGCATTTACAAATATGTGATAGAACTAGAAACTAAATGGAAATACATTAAATTATTAACAGTGGTTATCTTTGAATAGTGATGTCACAGGAGGTTTTATTTTTCCTTATATTTTTGTACACAATTAATAATAATATAAATTATTGATGCAAACTGCATTTACCAAACTACGAACAAAAATGGTTTTATAGAAACCCTTAAGGTTGTCTAAGATTTAAAAGTGCTGTTATTAAGGAATAGATATACAGGATAAACAGTTCATGTAAAAATCAACAAGGAAGAGGAATGGTGCAAGAATCTGATCTCTCAATACCTACAAGTGTCCTTAGCAGGGACACAGTGTGGAAAGGAAGTCGAGGTAAGTTGCAACTCCTGATGAATCCGTTCAAAATCTTCCATACAGGCAATAAAGGTCAAAGAACATCATTGTTTTCCAGTTTGGTATTCACTCTTGGGGCAGTTTTTTTCAATGATATTCTACCTCAGTGTCAGGCTTGATACAAATAAACAATACCCTCTCTTTTTTCTGAAGAAGACTTTGTAGCCTTTCAGAGACAAGCTGTTTAATTTTGTTGCTGGTAAAGATTTGTATTGATTCTTTTAAGAACACGTGCTTTTTTTCTTTTCTTTTTTTCCCCAATTAAGTCCTTGGTCTAGAAACTTAGGAAAACCAGCATTTTACAGCTTCATTTCGCTGTGAGGCACTTGTGTTCAGTGAGTTCAAAGTATCCCCAAGAGGTCTTCCTTCTCTTGGTAGATCTCATTCCTCAGTTTGTGTGTTCTCTACACCTTGGTGGGCCAAATTGTCCCAAGTCTCTCTCAAAAGCAAGCTGAGTCCAGGAGCATTCAAAGAGTTTTCCAGAGAGTGTATTTTCCGTTGAGATTCAAAGCCTAGTGATTATAATGGGGGCAGATTCTGAAGTCTCCAGAAACAAAGCTGCATTAACACTTGCAACATTTCATGTTTCATTCTCTATAAAGGCAATTTCTGGGAAGCCCTCACCTAGTTCACCCACGTGAGCAGTTTCTTCTGGAGAAGGTTGTTTCTCATCCTGCTTCATCCTTTGGTGCTTTTGTGTATTTTCTTGAAACCCTTCCTCTCCCAGGAGTTGGAACATCTGATGCAAATTTGCTCTTCTGCTGCCCTGTCTTCAGTTTGGTTGGGTGAGACATTAGATTTTCTTACCAATGGTCACACAGGCATTTAGGCTCTTGCATTCAAGGCACAAAGACCATGGTAGGAACCCGAAGCCTACTCCAGAGAGATATTTTGCGTTTCAGAGCACTCCCACATCAAGAAGAGGCATAACAGGGGCACCTGGGTGGCTCGGTGATTAAGCTTCGGACTTTGGCTCAGGTCATGTTCCCAGGGTCCTGGGATCGAGCCCTGTATCAGGCTCCCTGTTCAGCGGGAAGCCTACTTCCCTTGCTCCTACTGCCCCTGCTTGTGTTCCCTTTCTCACTGCATCTCTCTGTCAAATAAATAAAATCTTTTTAAAAAATTTTAAAAAAGTAATAAAAAAGAAATATAATGCTATCCTCGAAAGGAGTCATGTGGGAACGGCAGGAGCACTGTTTTTCTGTTAATTTCCTTACTTAGCCTGACAATCACTTACCTTTCTAGAGGTCTTTTTTTTTTTTTTAATTTCTTTTCAGTGTTCCAGAATTCATTATTTATGTGCCACACCCAGTGCTCCATGCAATATGTACCCTCCATAATACCCACCACCAGGCTCACCCAACCTCCCACCCCTCTCCCCTCCAAAATCCTCAGATTGTTTCTCAGAGTCCACAGTCTCTCATAGTTCGCCTCCCCCTCCAATTTCCCAAAACTCACTTCTTCTGTCCATCTCCCCATGTCCTCCGTGTTATTCCTTATGCTCCACAAATAAGCGAAACCATATGATAATTGACTCTCTCTGCTTGACTTGTTTCACTCAGCATAATCTCCTCCAGTCCTGTCCATGTTGATACAAAAGTTGGGTATTCATCCTCTCTGATGGAGGCATAATACTCCATAGTATATATGGACCACATCTTCTTTATCCATTTGTCCATTGAAGGGCATCTTGGCTCTTTCCACAGTTTGGTGGCTGTGGCCATTGCTGCTATGAACATTGGGGTACAGATGACCCTTCTTTTCACATCTGTATCTTTAGGGTAAATACCCAGTAGTGCAATTGCAGGATCATAGGGTAGCTCTATTTTTAATTTCTTAACAAATCTCCACACTGTTTTCCAAAGTGGCTGCACCAATTTGCATTCCTACCAACAGTGTAAGAGGGTTCCCCTTTCTCCACATCCTCTCCAACACAAGTTGTTTACTGTCTTATTAATTTTGGCCATTCTAACTGGTGTGAGGTGGTATCTCAATGTGGTTTTGATTTGAATCTCCCTGATGGCTAGTGATGATGAATATTTTTTCATGTGTCTGATAGCATTTGTATATCTTCATTGGAGAAGTGTCTGTTCATGTCTTCTGCCCTTTTTTTGACGTGATTGTCTGTTTTGTGTGTGTTGAGTTTGAGGAGTTCTTTATAGATCTTGGATATCAGCCCTTTGTCTCTAGTGTCATTTGCAAATATCTTCTCCCATGCTGTGGGTTGCCTCTTTGTTTTGTTGATTGTTTCCTTTGCTGTGCAGAAGCTTTTGATCTTGATGAAGTCCCCAAAGTTCATTTTCGCTTTTGTTTCCTTTGCCTTTGGAGACATATCTTGAAAGAAGTTGCTGTGGCCGATGTAGAAGAGGTTACTGCCTATGTTCTCCTCTAGGATTCTGATGGATTCTTGCCTCACGTTGAGGTCTTTTATCCATTTTGAGTTTATAGAGGTCTTTTAAGAGAGTCATTCCTTAATGAACTTACCAGAATATGAGCCAGCGTCTTGCAGTTGAGCTAGGGAGCAGATCCTCAGCTGAGCACAGCCCAAGTTCACACCCACAGGGGTTGCAGCTGCTTAGGGACATGCTTACATTCTGAGCTGCCTTTCAGCGTTGAAAGGTCTCCATTCAAGGAGGCAACTTGGTGTCACTCTGGCCACCTTGGAGAACAGCTTGCTAAGGGAGACTATGGTGGAACTATTCCAAAAAATTTACTTCTGCATTTAGCCACAGGGAAGACATAGAGGAGACTGGAGCTTTAAACCTCAAAGTTCAGGACTGGAGGAACTAGCCTACCTGTTACTGGTCATCGGCACCAGATTCATTGGGTGAATTTCCCACTGGGTGCTATGTGTTAGGAAATACTGGCTGGATAATCTTGCAGCCAGTCTCTTTGGGTTCTCTCCTCTGCTTTTGTCCATGTTTTATTTGGTGAGGAATCAAGAGCCACAGTGTAATTGAGTTATTCAGCCTCCCGAAATGAATGGGTTTGATTTGTAGTCACAGATGTCCTGCTTGTGTTTACCTGGTGTTCCCTCCAGCTACCCCGGATATACGGTCATTTTCGTATTGTTTACAGAAAAGCACCACACACACTTGAGAGATCTTAATACCAAGCATGAATGTTTTTTTAAACCTTGATTTGGCAGTTTTATAGAAATCTGACAGAGTTGGATAAGGAAACATAATGGCGTGTCTGAGATAAAGAAGATAGATGTTTAGGGCCTTGAGCCACGTTGTGAGATCGGCCAAGGGTTTCTTCTGAGGAGCAACAACCTGACTTTCCCTTCCTGGCCTCTTCTTCTGAGTACCTGTGACGAATCATTAGCCCAAATAAACTGGACTAGCCAATTCATCAGAAAGTTCTGGGAGTTAAAACAGCTATTCATATCCACTACCCCTCTTTTTTTAATAGATAAGAAAACTGAGGCTTAAAAAAAAAAAGATTTTGTTTATTTATTTGACAGAGAGATAAAGAGCACAAGTAGACAGAGAGTCAAGCAGAGGGAGAGGGAGAAGCAGGCTCTCTGATGAGCAGGGAGCCCGATATGGAACTCGATCCCAGGACCCTGGGATCATGACCTGAGCCGAAGGCAAACAACTGAGCCACCCAGGCTCCCCATGGGAAACTGAGGCTTAAAGTAAAATGCCCAGCTTAGAGGTAAACAGCTTGTTAGTACAAACACAGGACTTGAAAACAAATTTTTTTGGCCTAAAACTCAGTGCTTTTCCCTATGTCAATGATGCCTAAACAAACACTGCTTTTATTTTTGTCCATAAAATGATCTGTACTTAAGAAATAATTGGCTTTTTTATCTTTGTAAAAGTGAAGATGGTTGTGATTACCACTGATAACATCTGCACAGAGGGTCGAAGAACCAGTCAGTGTCACTGTGAAGGTAGAATGCTAAGCACCGAGCACTGTGTCTGGGCAGTGAGCTGGTACCTGGTGGCCACCCACCAGGATTCCAGAACAGAATTTCACTACACGGTTATGTCACTATAAAGCCAAGTGAAACCTAAACGCCTTTTTCTAAAAGTGTGAAGTCCTTTGTCAATGGACATACAATTTCTATTTTAATATTAGCAATACTTTACTAACTTCTTCTCTGTTACTAATTTCTTAGCTTGCTTATCCCTGCACTCTTAGCAATCCACAATCCCAGGCCAAGAACCCAAACGTCATGTATTTCCTTTTCTCCTAATCCCCTAGTCTTTTCTGAGAAAGGAGAAGGCATGGAATTAACTGACTATTAAGCCTATAGTCTTAATGATTAATATGCTATCTCTCCTTGGGTGTATTTTCCTTTGAAAAAAGAATAACCAAGGAAAAGGAATATTTAACCCAAAAGATTGAATAGGTCATGGTGGGATTTCCAATAATGTACATGAATAGCACTCTTGTAGACTGGGGAAAAGAGGCTATTTTGGGTCAGGAGAGGGTGTCCCTCAAATTATCCCAAATTCTTTGCTTTGTGCACAGATGATCCTTTTAATAATAGTTTGAGTGCCTTTAGGGAATGAGATAAGAGCCTCACTTTTCCTCCTCTGCTTGAATTGTTGAACCAGAGCCAATAAACCAAAACTATGAAAGCATCACAATGTGGAAGCCCAGGCTTTGGGGGTCAGATGAAGCTAGAATCAGATACTCAGACACATGCTAGCTAGGTGTCCTTGGGCACACCACAAATTGACCCTCGGTTTTTTCCTCTGAAAATACAGGAGAAAATAGAGGAGAAAAAAGCTCCCTTGGCTTTCGGGATTCCGAGAGTCAGGTCAGGTAATGCACGCGCCCTCATACTTGCTCCTTTATACACGAATGCTACTCCATCTATGTTTAAAGCGTGCCCAGTGCAAATACCTTTCTTTCTTCTCTCCAGATAAAAGCTATGATTTCTTGGCTATGTTTCTTGAAACCAGGGAAATTTCTAGGAATTGGCAGCAGTTAGGAACACAGGGAATGATTTAGAAGCTCCCCTAAGAAGTCAGAGACACGGTTCCACAGTAGAGATATTCTTCTGCATCCTCAAAAGTTTATTTCCTATTCAAGACTCTGCAAGTTAAAAAAGAGAAAGATTAATTAGATCCAAATCCCTACTCTCCTTTTCCAAGACCTAAATTAAAAGTCGTCATAAGATACCTGTGTGCTGCTCAAACTGCCAACATTTTAAATTTACAACCCCCTCGACTTCGTGTTTCAGGAAATTTGATTTTGAAATCTCATTTTAGGATAACAAATAGTCCTGCACAGAGTCCAAAATGTTCCTGGTTCCCAAGGAGCTGTGGTTTCAGAGCTTCTCAATGAAAATCTGAATATACAATCTTTTCTTTCTTTTTTTTTCCCGATAAATCACTTAATGTATGTGTTCTACAAGAACATTAGGATCTTATGCAGAACCATCATTTAATTCTCCAATAAGGCAAAATCTCCTGTAAGTATTCCATAAGGTCTCAGTGATTTTTTTACAAAGGCCAAAATAGGTCTATAAAAGATGTATGCACATAGACATACTTTATTTTAAACTGATCTGGAACAAAACTGTTCTCCTTATCTGAACTCTTCTCAGCGCCCACACTCACAGTTTAATGTCACAACTACCTGAACAATCATTTCGTTGACAGCTGAATGCTTGGTCTTGTGCTCTGCTCAGAAGATAGCATCCGGCTCAATTTGGGGCACCATTCTACCCTTAAAGCATGCTTTTATATTGTTTCTCCTTTCTCTTACTTTTCATTAAAGAATGTGATCTTAATAAATGGGTTCAGCATCACCTATATTTGCTTTGTGATTAAAAAACAAAAATCTAGGGGCACCTGGCTGGCTCAGTGAGTTAAGCCTCTGCCTTCGGCTCAGGTTATGATCTCAGGGTCCTGGGATCGAGCCCCACATCGAGCTCTCCATTCAACAGGGAGCCTGCTTCCTCCTCTCTCTCTGCCTGCTGCTCTGCCTACTTGTGGTCTCTCTCTGTGTCAAATAAGTAAATAAAAATATTTAAAAACAAAAATCTAGGTTGAACAGAATGTGACAACCTTTGGCTCAAAGTCAATCCAAAATCTGTATATCTTTCCCAGCAGAACTCCTGACATTCCAAAGCTTCTCAAGTTTGAGATTTATTGACAGAACTTGTATTCAGTCTTCTCCAGACTTCTCATAGAACTTACACTTGGTGTGTGGGTCGGAATTGTGTTCTGCCGTCACGTACTCATTTCCAAAGCAGCCTCTTGCCTCCACAAGAAAATTCCATCTTCCCAAGGGAGGAATCCGTCATGTCTTAAAGTGTTCTGGAACCCCTCACTGCGTCTAACCCTGAATCTGATGATCGATAGGCCATCAATAAATATGAGCTGAGTTAAAACAAATACCTGATATTTGGAGATACTGTCAAATAGCTTGCTCTGGTTGATTAACTAAGAGACTCCATTTAAACAAAACAATTTTTTTAAAGATTTTATTTATTTATTTGACAGGCAGAGATCACAAGCAGGCAGAGAGGCAGGCAGAGGGAGAGGGGGAAGCAGGCTCCCTGCTGAGCAGAGAGCCCGATGCGGGGCTCGATCCCAGGACCCTGAGATCATGATCTGAGCCGGAGGCAGAGGCTTAACCCACTGAGCCACCCAGGCACCCCTAAACAAAACAATTTTTTAAAAAACTTTATTACTATGGAAAATTTAGAGAGATGATGTATGATCAAACCCATGTACCCATCACCTGCTTCAATCATTATGAGCTCAGGGACATTCCTGCTTCATACAGGTAGTTGAGTTTTTCTTTTGTAATTAATAGATTGCTTTTGAGCAGCTTTAAGGTTACAGACAATTTAAGTAGGAAGTACAGAGTTCCCGTATATTCCCTCCTCTCCAGTTTCCCCTATTATTAAATTCTTGCATTAATGTGGTATATGTGTAACAATGGGTGAGCCATTATTAATACATTATTATTAACTAAAGTCCAAAATTCACTTAAGATTTCACTTTTTCTGTCATTCATTCTATGGTTTTAACAAATATATAACGACATGTATGTGTCATTACCATGTCAAACAGAATAGTTTTACCAGATAGTTTCTGGTATTAGGAAAATTGCTATATAACTCTTAATTATGTCAGAGTAAGTTATATCTGTACTATTGAAAGTATTTTCATTTATATCAATTCATACCTAATGCCTATTGTGATGATGTCTCATAATTGTGTCATATAATTCACAACAACCTCCTCCAGTAAACATTTTTATCCCCATTTTCTAGGTGAAAACATCCACAGCTCTGAAAGGTTAAATAACTTTCCAAAGGTCAAATAGCTAGTAAAGGGGGGGAGAACAAGGATCCCAACTGAGATTAAGTGGGATTAATTCACACTGCAAAATTTATGACTTGGCAAATGGCAGAAATGCTAAAATTAGTCCTTTCCACCATGTGTAGAGCAATTAGGGATGTAATTGAAAGCAGATCCAGATGGTAGAGGGCTTCCCAGGAGCAAGGTTTGTTTGACTCTGGTAGAGGAACAAGGATCTGGGAGCATCGTGGGGGGGAATGCTCGGTGCCCGACCACCTCCCCAGGGGGGTGGGTTTTGTGTGGGAATGAACAACTACAAGAGATAAGTTGGGTCCAGGGAGAGAGCCAGGTTTCAGTCAGGCTGTGGAGCTGAAGGTAAGAAGTGTGTTTGCCTTGGTATAGAGGTTCCATATGGTACAGAGGAAAAGTTACTGAGGGAACATGAAGCAATGAGGTTGTGCAGGGCTGAGGAAGCAGGAAGAATCATGTGGTGAGCACAGAAGCCAGACGGACTTCCATCGAGGTAGTAATGGCGGCAAGAATTCCAGGCATGATGGGTTTAACAGAGCGCAAGGTTTTCAAAGATCCCCCTCTTAAGCCCTCAGTGAGTGTTGGGGTTGACGATCCCCGCTCTGTGTCTGGGAAGTCTGCGGTCAACAACCAGCTCTCCAGTTGCTCAGAACCATGCTGCCTGAGAGGGAATCTGAGGCCCCGCAGCGTGGCCCAGTCACACAGAGTGGCTCTACCACAGCCTAGTGGGTGGTGCCCTGATGCTGAGCATTGCCTCGGTTGAAGCACAAGTCGGATATCTCCTGGAAAACTGGGCTGTGGGCTTGGTTTTCATGGGGGGTGTGACTACTGGAGAAGAACATAAGGTTTATGAGCTGAGCTATGACAATGAAAATGGCTTGGAGAAGCATTCTGCCCTTTCCAGGTAGAGTAGGACCAGTTCTATGAAAAGTCATGTTGTAGGGGAACTACACTCTCGAGTTTTCAAACTACTCTCTCTCATGACTCCACCATCTGTGCTGCCATGGCCCACCACTAGAGTTTCTCCCCTGGTCATATTTTCATGCACACTTTTTGTCTCTCTGTACTCCATAAGAAAGTATGAGTTTTATGTCTAATCTTATATTAATAGACCCTGTTATTCTTATAATCAAGGAATATGCGTCTTATAAATCTCTAGCTTCTCATCCTATGATTAAATGCCCCCATAACACCTCCTCCAAGTGGTCATGCACCTATGTTTAAACAGATTCAGAGACAGAAAAACCACTCCCTTAAAATGTACCCTCGCTTTGGATAGGTTTGAGTGATAGAAGCTTCTTCCTGGAGTAAAATCCTCCTCTACCCCTCAGATGATAATTCTGCTTCTAAAGGCCATCCCTTCAAATATACCTCTAGGTTTATCTTACTAATGTAGCTGCCAAATCCTTTGTGCCTCAGACACTGAATGCCAATGGAGCAGGGTGAGATCATAGTTCCCAGATAAGAAATCTGCTTCAACTTTTTTTAGAAAGCTATATTATATACTAACTCCATGCCAGACTCTGACTAATTGTGAAGATTAACTTAATTTAATTAATCCTCCTAACAATTCCAGGAGGGAAGTATTATTTTCTTTCTGCAAGTGAATAAACAATGGCCTAGAGAAAGACATTATTTATCTTAAGGTCATGCTATGTTTTAGGGGCAGAGCCAGAACTGAGGCCCAGGTCCTCTGATGCCAAGGCACCCTCTCTTGCCACCACAGGACAGAGACAATGACCCATCGAGCAGAGCAATCTGATGTTCGTTAAGTCCAGACAGGATTTCAAATGTGGAGTCTGAAGGAGAAATCAGTATCTTCTTGCTTGGTTGGTTTCTTTGTTTCAGCATTTCCAGAAAGCAAATATATAGGAAGATTCTAATTTTGTTACTCTCAAGTCCAAGGCTAGTATGATGGTGGGATTGTGAGTTATGGTAAGACACTAGCTGCTAAGAAAGTCAATGCTAGAATCTCAGCAGCCTAACACAAAAGTGTCTTACCCCAAGTCGAATGCAGAATGCAGGGGTCTTCCCATGGTTCCAATAATTGAGTCATTTCTAAATCTCTGACATCAAAGAGAAATTGTCAGTGGCTCTTGTAATACCTGGAGTAGTAACAACAAGTGGTGAACAAAACAGGGAACAGCACTGGGAGTAGTACCTTTATCAACCATCAGGCTGGACCTGGAAAGTGGACTTAGAATCTAGGACTTCTGCTGGCTGGGAACTTGGAGACAAAGGGTGGGGCCACTGTGATAAAATTTTCTTCTTCTCCATAACTAGAGGCATGGGGGAAATAATGACAACATTAATGTTTCCAAGATGTTTTGCTTGCTTACCTTTTCACAGGTAATACCTGGAACCCACAATGAAAGGAAATATTAATCCCAGTCAATCATTTACAAGACTTATACACATGAATGAGCAGTGAGGAGGACAATATTCTTCAAGTCAAGAAATCTGGGAAATGACTGATGTAAAGTGAGGTCATCCAACAGAGCTCTCTTGTGATAATGGAAATCTACTATAATCTGTGCTCTCCATAATGGTAGCCATGGTGAGCCCCATGTGGTTACTGAGCACTCAAAATGAGGGTAGTGTGGAGGAGCTGATTTTTTATTTTATTTTATTTAACTTTAAAATCAAATGGCCACCTGTGGCTAGTGTCGATAATATTGGAAGGCTCTGGTGTAAAGAGCCACCTTTTTTCCAAATAAATATTATACCATGATTGAAACACAGGGCTAGGAATCCCTTTTCCTTGAAAATGAAACATACATAGACTGTGGTACATTTTTGAAGGCACGTTGACACTAAGTTTTCTTTCTCTAACTTTATTTCCCCTAGGAAGATGTTCTAATCTGGAGTCTATTAAGAACCCAGGGAAAGAGACTCTCTTTGCTCTAAATTCTTTGCTCTCCATTACTTATCTTACTATCTAAGACAACTTTAGTCTCCCTTCTCTTCTCAATCAAGCAGAGAGTAAAAAATTAGAGAGCATGTTGCAACATTGGTACATGGTACACCTCATGTTTGATATTTCTTTGGCTAAATGGCATTCCACTTCTCTTGGTGCCATGCATTTATTTCAGGTTTTTACCTTTAAATCCTTCAGAGGGAGAAGCAGGTTTCCCACTGAGCAGGAAGCCCTATATCAGGACCCTGGGACCATGACCTGAGCCAAAGGCAGAACCTTAACAGCTGAGCTCAGGACCCTCTGAGAGAGACAGACAAGGAAACAGTAACCATGTAGTTGATCCGTGATCCATTCAATGCAAAATATATGCAAAATAGAGTTCCCGGAGTGAACTGTCAGCCGAATTATCAAACATACACAAGGTCAAAGGCCACTGACATTTCCAATTATCTAATGGGAAGATTTAAGATACCTCATCACAAATGATGACCTACACAGTGAATTTCAGCATGGAAAATATTTTAAAACAACCAATATATTGGAAAACAGTGTTTTATTTTAAATGTTCCATGTTGAAAATTTGTCTCTGTTGGAATATGAAAATATTTTCCAGAGCCAGTTTCCAGTTAGAAATGAGACTAATGTAAACAGTCCAACAATTAACTACATACAGTTGGCCTTTCTGGACTAAAATACAGTCACTGAGCCCAAATCTACAACAACAAAACACATTGCCAGCCACAAAGAAAAGGTTGAATCATACTAGAAAACATATGGATTTCAGAAAGAGCATCAGGTTTCATCTTTTTTGGATTCTTTTGCTTAATCCTTATTTTAATAGACCATCTACCTTATCACAGCAAAGCTCCGTGTTGCCATTTTCCTTGTGAACCACCGACACGAACTAATATTTCATTGTGTAAGTACCAATCATTTCACAAGAAAAGACAAAATGGCCAAGTTAATAAATCCTAGACAGGAACTAGAGTTTGTTTTTGAATAGGAATGGCGGACTGGGGATTATTAACCTTCTGATCTGCAGATGCCTTAAATATCTGCAAATAGTCAAGCCCACAATAGTTTTGGGACTTTCTTTAATAGTTTGTCATGGAAAGATAAGTTATATCTATCCTTCATATTTGTGGAATGAGATGGATTATGCCAAACATTCAGGATAAAGATAGAAGAATATTTTCCTTACACACCTTCTTTTATTGAAAGTGCAGAAAAATCAAAAGTAGTAACAAAAAGTCCGCCAAGCATTCATCATTTTGTTTTCCTAAATCTCGGTTTTAATAGAATGAGGGTTAGTTTTGTTTCACTTTGTTTTGCATAATACACGAAAAGGTTTAAAACCTGGAGAAAAAGGATGAATTTTTGAAAGCATCAGAAACGTGTGTTTTTTTGGTCTTACAAGATTCTTTACAGGGGGCACCTGGGTGGCTCAGTGGATTAAAGCCTCTGCTTTAGCTCAGGTCATGATCCCAGGGTCCTGGGATGGAGCCCAGATTCGGGCTCTCTGCTCAGCGGGGAGCCTGCTTCTCTCCTCTCTCTCTGCCTGCCTCTCTGCCTACTTGTGATCTCTGACTGTGAAATAAATAAATAAAATCTAAAAAAAAAAAAGATTCTTTACAGTCTACTAATTCAAATATATATGCTTTTCTTTAACTGAATCTTTAGGAATATTACCAGAATGCTGATATGTCCCACAGAAAGACTTTTTCATACTGTTGGGAGCAGGGATGGGATTTATATGTTGGATGAAGGAAATTGAAGGGATGCTGAGATAAAGAGCTTACTGGAAGTCATGATCAAAACCCAATCTCTTTTTCATTTGAAAATATAGGATCCGCAAGTGTTACTGTGTTCATAAAGGTTAGAAAAAATTTAATTCTAGTTCAAGTCATTTAATGGCAGAAAACATAATTGATTTTTGTTTTTAAAAGCTTAATTAGGTATATTAATATGGTCCATTAATATCTAGATTTTATACCTGCTGGGGCATCAACCTGTCATGTCTGCATTTGTTCTCATCAACGGTTTCCTTTTCACAGAGCTTCTCGAGTGGGGAATAAAATCACAGCACTATTCATTTGCAGCATTGGATCGTGCATGTTTCTCCCACTTATTTTACCTGTGAAGGTAACTTGAGAGAGGAATTAAGAGAACATTGCCAAAAAGATCAAATACAGAAACGAGTTTGTAACTTTCAGTCTCTTTTAGTTTTATCTTCAACAGCATGTTAAACATTTGGGAAAGAAATTCTTCATCAATTCCTCTGAAAAATAATACAGAGACCATGACTATTTCCAAACCACTATCCACTTGTTCTCCACCAATAATATGGTATATGTTAACTAAGCTGAATTTAAAGAAAAAAATTTTTTTAGGTTTCCCCAAGAGGATCTCATTACAGATAATGTGCAGACACTGCTACAGGCATGCATGGTAGCCATTCAAACTTGTCAACAGCAAGGATACACACATTTGTTTTATGTTCTAAATTAAATTTTAAAATAAGCTTGAGCACCCAAATGCCAGATAGATAGGAAGTTCAGTCTCTTACTCTTGAGGCTACTCTTTCCCTTCCAATATCCAAGAACCCCAAGGGGCATACACAGTCCAAGGGCGGGATCCATCCTGACTTTCACACACGAGCAGAGCTCAGCCATTTACTGCCAGCATTCTCACCAACACATGGTGTTACTAAAAAAAGGTGTCCTATAAAATCTAAAGGCCAAGAAGAAATATTTCTGGCCCGGATCCCTATGGGTAGATTGGAGGAGGGAGTCATGCCTTTGAAGAAGCTGGTTCTACCATTTTGGATTTTTGAATGAGGCTAAATCTCTTCCTCAGAGTGAAGCAGGGAGTCCTGTCATTTGAGCTCTCAGGTTCACAGTTTTAACTGGTCTCTAGGGACACCAACTGTCCCAGGAACACTGTGTCACAAGATACCCGGTAGCCCACAATTCGAGGGCCCCCACCAGCGTCCATCCTGTCTTCCAAGGGATTTGAACACCAGGAGTGAGCCTGGGAAGCTTCTCATCCACAAGAGGCTTTTATTGCCTCTGAGAGTCCCAGACACTCACAGTAGCAAAGGTCTCCTTCCTTCTCCCCGACATCAAACCTGATTACTCCCAGAGGTCTACATTCTTCACTGTTTTTCTGGGGGTGAGGCCATTTGTACACAGGACCAAAAAAAAAAAAGAAAGAAAGAAAAGAGAAAAAAAAGAAACGAAAAGAAAGAAAGAAACAACAAAACAAAAAATTAGAGTGCAAGTTAAATTTTCACAGGAGATGTTGTACCGCATTTAGGTTTAATGATACACGATCATGCCTTCCCAGCAATAGCCTGTAGTCCTTCTTTCCTGCTGGGGGTGTATTAGGTTGCTTGGGCCTCAAAATACCACAGACTGGGTGGCTCAAACAGAAATTTATTTTCTCACAGTTCTAAAAGCTGGAAGCCCAAGATCAAGGTGTCAGCATGTTTTGGGTTCTGGTGAGAGCCGTATTCCTGGCTTATGGATGGCCACCTCTGGTTGTGTCTTCACATGGCAGAGAGAGATAGGAAGCTCTCTGGTGTCTCTTCTAATCAGGGCACTAACCCCATCCTTCCAGGCTCTACCCTCAGAACCTCATTGAACCCCAGTTATCTCCCAAAGGCCCCATCTCCAAATACCATTACACTGAGGGTTAGGGCTTCAGCATAACAATTTGGGGAGGCCTCAAGGCTTGTACCTAGGCCTCATTGTCTTTGTTTTATCTCTTGGCTAAATTTTTGAAAATGCCCCTTGTTTAAGATTTATTTTATTCCTCAGATGCATCATTTCAACCATAGTGAAACTGACCACCAACAAAATTTGCTCCATATTAGATCATTAATATTTTGGAAACAAGAAGAAAATAATCCATACTTCTATCCAAATCAACTCAACTTAAGCTTTCACTTTGTCCTACTTATTGCTTCTTGTCTCACATGGCTTTTTAGAGAAAAATCAAATATCCCAACATGGAAAACTATGTAAGTACACATGCATACGTACACCGTGTATCTTAGTGTGGTTAGGAACAGAATACACAGAAAAAATATAAAAAATTCTGAGTTCTTCCACCATTTCTATAATCAAACAAGTCTGAACATTTTTATATCTAAAAATTCTAAGGTTTCCTTCAATATGCCTAAAGGCACTAGCAGCTTCATTTACATATAATTACTATTTTATACACTTTTTTTTTAAGATTTTATTTATTCATTTGACAGAGAGAGATCACAAGTAGGCAGAGAGGCAGGCAGAGAGAGAGGAGGGGGGAAGCAGGCTCCCCGCTGAGCAGAGAGCCCAATGCGGGCTCGATCCCAGGACCCTGAGATCATGACCTGAGCCGAAAGCAGAGGCTTTAACCCACTGAGTCACCCAGGCGCCCCTATTTTATACACTTTTACAGCAAGATGACCGTCCCTAATGTGTCAAAAGATTCATAACTGATTACAACAGAAAATATTAACATTAAATTAATATTAGTATTAAATCACTACTACATGAAGGCTGATAGGAGATGACTAGAAGCAACATAAGTCAACTTTTGTCATCTGCATTTATGCAGTTCCTTAACAATGAAATAATAATGCAATGAGGCTTTTACATAACTTAAACTAAAAATCACTTCCCTAGGCCCCCTTTTTAAAAACACACACCCATCAGAATTTATTCTTTATACAAATGGGCAAGGAAAATCAGCATGATATCAAATAGAAAATATCTTGATCACTTTGGAACCCTGCAAAAAAGTTGGAAGGAAGATGACTGCATTTTTTTGTTGTTGTTGTTGGCTAGGTACCCTTCTAGAAGCTTTTGCAGGCCTTATGCCTTTTTAGTCTTAGAGCCTCTCTGTAGGTGAGGAAATGACTCAGTTGTGGCATTACAATGGGTACCACTCAGGGTGAAGGTCCAGGAGATTTTAACTGTCAACCTATGTCATCTATCCCTGAGTGTGTGTATGTGTCATTCGTTTTCCACAAAGGAAGAAAAAGTCTGTGCAGGTTTTTCCACAGTGAGCTGGAGATACTTTTCTATAATCATTTCAGGTGCGCCAAAGAGCTTAAGTATTACAATTTGTAAAATAAGTATTATGGCTTAATCCTGAGGTAGGAGGGGTGGTACTAAGTAGTGGAAGGAGCTTACCATGTGTCATCTCAGATGTGTCAGGGACTCTAGTCATGGAACTGTGGAAAACTCTGTGAGGTTTTAAATACATCAAAACTTTCTTCTGTTCTGTTTTCTGCATCCTAGTTTCAGGAGCAGCAAGGCAGAGGGAGCTGAGGAGACATGTTTTTACACCCAGGCTTGGGGGGAGGAGGACACCAAGGGTAGCACGTGGGGCAACAGCTACAAGAGAGAGGAAGGAGACAGGAAATGACGTGGAATGAATGGAATGAGTGCTTCCTGCCTGTCAGGCTGCATGCTGGGTGCTTTGCCTCATGATCCTGGGTGAAGAGTACAGCAAATCTGTGAGGCGTACATACTACTATTCTCATTTTACAGATGAAAAAATTGAGACCTGACACCCAAGTTCACATACCCAGCACACTTGGAGTTTGAGCCTGCATTTGTCTGACTGAGAAGCCCAAGCTTTTTTCTCTATACTGTATGTACAAATACCCTCTGTTGCCCCTACTTCATCTCAGAGACTTTCTTTTACCAGCACAAAACCGCTCGATTTATATTGCAGGTTTTGCTTACAAGATTCTCGAATATCAGTTTCTTCTGCTTTGAAAGACAGTATACCAATTTAAATTTGAAAATCTAAGTCATTATTATATATCAAATGCTGCTTGAAGTCCTGAAAATGTCCATGGAACAGGCTGCAGAAGCCATGGATTCATGATTTTTTCCTCATAGGTATTTATACTTTGGTGACTGTTCCTGAAAAATATATATAGACTTGATAAGTTTGGGTTTGATTGTACTTTCCCTAATATTTTTTAAGGTTTTTGTTTAAATTTTAGTTAGTTAACATACAGTGTAATATTAGTTTCAAGTGTACAACACAGTGACTCAGCACTTCCATTCATCATCTGGTGCTCACAAGTGCCCTCCTTCATCCCCGTCACCTCTTTCCCCCATCCCCTCCCCCACCTCCCCTCTGGTAACCGTCTGTTCTCTAGTTAAGAGTCTGTTTCTTAGTTTGCCTCTCTCTCTCTTTCTCTTTTCCCTTTGCTCGTTTGTTTTGTTTCTCAAATTCCACATATGTATGAAATATTGTGGTATTTGTCTTTCTCTGACTGACTTACTTCACTTAACCCTATACTCTCTAGCTCCATCCATGTTGTTGCAATGGTAAGCTTTCATTTTTTTAAATGGCTGCATGATATTCCATTGTGTGTGTGTGTGTGTGTGTGTGTGTGTGTGTGTGTGTGACTTCTTTTTACCCATTCATCAGTCAATGGACCCTGGGCCTGTTTGAATAATTTGGCTACTGCCCCGTCCCTAATGTTAAGAAGGATTTTCCTTCCAGCAGTTACCAAGTTATATATGTCATGACCAGAATCTAGATCCTCTCACTGGTCTTAACTGAAATTTCAAATGCAGCCTTAACACACTGCTGTGTTTTGTGAGGAAAGATAAATGCTGAGTTATGTTTCTCAACCGAGAACCTTGGGTGCCTCTCCACATTTTTAGGCCCTAAGACAGTTCCCTCTTGGGCCTGTCTCCTTGCCTTAAGATGCATGGTGTTCTGTCTCCTTCTGAGATTCCCCACTCAGCATTCTCTGAGGGATTGGCATGGCCCTCAGCTCTTCCTTTTATCAGGAAATCACCACAGGTCATTGAAATGTACCTTTGACCATGACATTTTACCATGCCCGCGAGTGGAGCTATCATCCCAGCATCCATGCTTCCTGTTGGGTAGTGGCTGGGTGGGGGGTGGGGGTGGCTAATGGTCAAGCATTTTCATTTAATTCTTCTTCACTGCTGGATTGTCAGCAGCGAGGCATCGTGACAAAAGGGCTAAGTGAGGAGAGGAGTAACTGCATTCTGGTTCTGACCGCATTGTGGACAGAGGACACCTTCCGCTCTTTGCTCCTAACCCATCTCACTCCACAGGGAAGCAGAGGTGGTGCCCGAGTCTTTCCTCACCAACCAGCTGGGCATGTCATTGGGCAAGTCACTTAACCTTTGTGACTCAATTTTTTGTCATCCTGAAGCAATAATAATCCCTACTCTGTCTTCCTCAATTTGTTAGAAGATTGAAATGAGCTCATGTGTGTGAAAGTGCATTGTAGAGTACAGAGCGCTCTACCAAACTCCCAGCTGCGTGATGTGACTGGCTCCAACCTCCAGCAGTCTTTATTGTCTTTCTTACTCATTTGGTCCCCATCAAATACTGCCATCGTTAGGTGACCAACTTCTTCCATTTAGCCAGGAACTTTCCCGATTTTAACAATAAAAGCTCACCTTTGGAGTCCCTCAGTGCCCAGCAAATCAGCAATAATGAAGATACTCGATGAGAAGGAGGCTGACTGGGGCTAACCTCTCCTTTCATGATCCCCTCCCCAGGAAAGAGGCCAGCAAGGTGTTTCCATGAGTCTGGGCTGTGTTTCCCGAAACTCTCCTCAAGCAAAAAGGTTTTCTGAGACGGTGTAAGCTGTGTGGTCACCGAGGCGAAGAGGATGGAAGAGACATTATAACTGATGTTTAGTCCTATATTAATAAGGAAGCTGAGCAATCATGAGACTGCCCTTACAGCCAGGCCGGACTCACTTTTCTGTGCCCAGCTACTGCCCTGCTGTTCTATATTCGTGGGGAAGTGGGACTCTCTCTTGAGTCCAGAACCTGCTTCCAGGTTGCCGGACTCTCCCCACCCCCTCCCATCTCTTCCCACTCACAGCCAAGATCTGCCTGGTGTTTCAGGCACTTTCACAATCACATGAAAGGTCACTTTTT
>ML106726.1:239325-285532 GCA_003697995.1 Taxidea taxus jeffersonii
CTAAACTTTAGGCTCCCAACCACCTTTGGGCTCCTCAACTCCGTTCCTCAATTCTGACCCCCCCACACCCACCCGGCACAGGAGAAAGGGAAGATGGCCAGGCTCCTCCTTCCCTGTGGCCGTGACCTCCCGTGCTGCTGTAGATAAGGTGGAATCAAAGGCCCGTTGTTTCCTTTTGGCTCTGGAACTCACAGGTTGCCCGTGTCTGCAGCATGATCATGGATGCTTCGGAAAAAAAAGAAAAGAAAAGAAACAAAAAGGACAGGGCCAGTCCCGGTACTTTGGCTCTGGTAAAGCAGTTTATGGAAGAGAAGAGATGAAATGATTCCCTCACGGGAGTAGTAGCATAAGCACCTCTCTGAATTTCGTAGGAGAAATGCAATGTCAAGGGATCAGAGGAGACACCAGTAGCCCCAGAGCTATTAATGGCTGTCAGGAAAACCAAGAACTGGCCAAACGAGCTGGGCTGCTTTGCTGTGAATCATCAGAATTAGCTCGGGCCTCTGCTGGGCTGGGCCCACGTGCCCCAGGTCCCTCTCACCTGTGGGAAACGGACTCTCAAAATGGAGAGCAGCCCTCCTCACCAGTCACAGGCTTCTTGGTCTTCCCCAGGGCCCGGCACCAGACTCGGGCCCCCTGTCTTTATGCTTATGCTTTTTAACTTCTGTTATCCCTTTAGAAACATCCCTTTCTCTGAAAGAAATGACATTGTGGATGTTTTCGGTGATGCCAAGTTCTTTCACTGGGAAAGGATCAGGGCTGTGCTGACAAATGTTTAATTGGCACTCTGGGGAAACAAAAACAAAAACAAAAGGATTTGCAGTGTTTGCCAATTTCCATGGTGTCACTACTCCCACCATGACCAATGTAGCTGGCTTAAGCACCTGGCTGGAAGGAACCTGGTTTGCCTTTGCCAAGGTCAGTCTTATTGGACGCAGGTCATAAACATTTATTTATTTATTTACTTATTTATTTCTAATGTTGGTGTTACTTGAAAATAATAAATATGTTTATTAAAAATTAAACTCCATAAAAAAATTAAACTTTGTCCAAATGACTTCAGTTAGAATACGCTACCAAAAATGTCACTTGCTTCCTTAACTTCCCTTTGGCAATCTGTTTCGCACCTCAGTACCCTGCCATGCTCATTTTCTATTTGAAGTGTTTCTTGTTCCGATCTATCTCCTATCCATTTTCTTTGTGCTGAGAACTAATTTGTAGCTGGAAGACTTTTCCTGTTTTTACCTTTCACCTTTGCTTTTTTAGTAAAACCCTTATCTAAAATTTAATCATATCACTCAGCAATTTCTCTCTCTCCTCCACATTTAGAACCTCGATTGGCTCCCTGTGGCCCTGGGGATAAAGTTCAAACCCAGGGCCTTTGTGATATGGCTCGGACCCCAGCCTCGGGCTCTGGTGCCCCCTCACAAAGCTCACGTTCTGACGGTCCAAAAGTCTTGCGGCGCCCTGACGATACTGAGCTGCTTTCTGTCTGCACACCTTCCCACCTGTGGCTTCCTCCGGGCATCTCTCATCACCAGGCTCCAATGCCAGGTTTTCCCTGGCATTTAGTCCCCATAGCTCCAACATCTTTTGCCAATCTACATTGCGGTGGTGACAGGAATTACTGCTGCTGAGCTCTCTCATTCCATTTATACTGTGACCCATTTGGCATAGTGACAGTTATCCTACTTGGTATTCTGGAACCAGCTCTAGATTAGGTGCTCAGTAAATTCTTGTTGAATACATAATAATTGAGGTGGTGTCATTTGTGATTCCTATTTTAATTCTAAAGTATCAAAATCCCTTAGTCATTAATCATTAATTAGAAATAGTGTCCATCAATACATTTGCAAAGGAGATTGAGTCAATAAAATAAATACAGCCTTTGAGTAGAATTAAAATATTAAAGTAGAGTTCCAACAGGTGAAAAATCCAGATGCAAGAAAAAATGTGAGCGGCATTATCTATGTTATATAAATAAATAAAAGACCACACGCGTACATATACCTGCAAGATTTTGGAATAGATATAGATAGACTTACTTTCTGTTTTATATTTTTTCTGTTTGATTTGGTTCTAACCTGTATTTTATTTATGATTTTTATATACAAAAAGTCATATGAGAGAAAAGACTTACAGGGATTACGAGAGGATAGAATTATGAACCACTTTTTTTCTCCTTTATATTTGTCTGTAATGAGCAAACATAATTTTTTTTAACTGAAACTAAAGGTAAGAGATGTCCCCCACATTGCACACTGGAAGATCTCTTGTCAACATTACCTAGGAACCCACCTCCTGGTAATGGGGTTATCTTTCTAATTTACAGCTTCAGGGAAACCTGTTTCCTGGCAATGGTTGCCAGGCCTGCCTCGTTCCCTCTGGTTCTTCATCACTTTCACTGTGAAGGTCTTGGAGCAGGAGAGATGCTGACAGGGAAGCAAGAGGTAGCAGTTAGCATCCTTTGTGCACGCTGGATCAGAGGGGCTCTAATACCGACTCAGGTGAGCACGGGCAGGCCCTGCACACAGGCTTGTCTTTTCTTCAGCCTTTGGGGAAAGTCTCAGAGCACAGCTCACAGCCGCTCCTTTTCGCCCTGGGGCCCGCCAGCACAGCCAAGTCTTCCTGCAAAGGAACATGCTTAAGAGGAACATTCTCGTCTCCACCCCGATCACATGTTAATCTCTTAACAGAGCACCACAGACTTAAAAATAGGAGCAGGTTGTGAAATGATCCAGAAAGTTATTTTTAATTAAAAGAGTCCCCTTATCAACGCTAAAAATACAAAAAGAAGATGGATATGATAAGGAGCTGCGGAGACCCTCCCTTGCTGGGAGTCTGGCCCTCCCAAGGGCAGGTGGCAGGCAACAGCATGTGCCGCCCATGTGAACCCTGAGGCTTCCGGGAACTCACGTGTGACCCGGGGTGACCCGGGGTGACCGTGGTTGGGGTGGAGGGCTTTCCGGCCTGGGGCCCCATTTTTCTCAGATGGGGCCCTGGCATCGGTAAGAACCATTGCAGAGGGAGGAACAGAGTGTTTAGAGCAGGAATCCCCGCAGACCCAGTGAAGAGAAGGAGCAGGAACCAGCCTCCTCCCTGGGCCTGAGATGTTCGGGCAGGGTGGCACACTCCTGTATTCCCATCTTCTCTTCTTTCTCCTTCCCCTCCCCAGGCCAGGGGGAGCAGCTGTTACAAGGCCGGTGACGTGGGGAAGTGGGAGGGGTTGGGGACAACACTGTGAGATAGAGGAAAGCTTCAAGAGAAAGGGGTGGGGGGCATTCTAACACTGGGGCTACCAGACCTGTTTTGAGCTCTCCAGGACCTTTACCATCTCAAGACAGCCATGGTTTAGGAAATCTTTGGGCTCATGGAGATTTGGGGTTCTTTGAGATCCAAATTCTCTCCAAGTTGGGCTATTGGTTTCTATTTTGTGGGTCCCTTGATTCAAATGTTCTAGAAGCCAAGGTATAGTCTGGAA
Source organism: Taxidea taxus jeffersonii (assembly GCA_003697995.1). NCBI lineage: Eukaryota > Metazoa > Chordata > Mammalia > Carnivora > Mustelidae > Taxidea > Taxidea taxus. The sequence continues at coordinate 242,807 of ML106726.1, forward strand.
GCTGGCTTTTTAGGCCTGGCCCTTGACTTAAGGGGAAGGCCGTTACATGGAAGTCCTGTCTGCATCATCAAGGCCTTGCCTCTTGGTACCTAAGCTGCAGACATAACATAGGAGGAAGGAACTCTTAGATCGAAACTCCAGGACTCCCCTGGGCCCTGTAACGTTATCTGAGGTTCCCGGGACAGTCAACTGCAGTTTAAGATTTGCAGGGTTCTGAGTGTTAGCTGAACTCCTTCAAAGATCATCTACCCCCACTGCATCAAAAGCCCTCTCTGCAACTTCCTTTACAACTAATCTCAGGTTTATAAATTGGTATTTAATCCTGGCTGTGTGACCTTCATGCCTTATGTGGCCTCTCTCTGCCTTTGTTTCTTCACCTGTAAAAGGAAGACGGACTGGAGGAAGAATAGTTTCTATCTCAACAGGGTTCTTTTAGCTGCAAGGAACAGAAAAACAATCCCAACGGGCTTGAAAGATAAGAACAAGTAATAAGGACAAATAGCCTGTCTCATGTTGGAAAGACTTCAGAATTAGCTGATTCAGTGATTCAATGATTTTATCAAGGATTCAGATACTTCTGTCTCTCTATTCTACAATCTGTATCATCTCTGGTGGGGAACTTTAGGGTTTTAGGTCATTTAGCCTACAGTGTTTGGGGCTGCCTCCTTCATTCCAACCAGGTAGAAGAAAGAAACTGACTTCCACTTTCTTCAGTGTGTAAAAGAAGTTTTTCAGAAGCTTCTAGAAAATCTTTCCTTATGTCTTATTAACCAGAACTGGGTCACATGCCATTTCTGAACTAATTCATGGGAAGATGGATGATGTTGACTCAAGACCTATCAAATTCGCTGTCAGAACTCAGCTCCTCCTGAGATTCATGGGAGAAGGTAATAACCTGAACAAATTTGAGATTCTTTTATGAAGGAAAAAGTGGGAGTGGAGGCTAGGTTGACATCCAGCACCTGTACACAGCCTCTCAGATCAAAGAATCCATTCCCCCCTCAGATGTTGGTTACGGTATCAGGGTGACCTTCCTCTGAGCTGTGTATTGAAAATGTTTGTGGCTAGTTGTTAAAGTTTTATTGTCCTCTGACAAGAAGAGAAGAAGAGTATGTGTGTATTTTTATTTATTTTTTTGTATTTGCATCCTCTATGCAGTTGCAAACTGTCTAAACAAAGGATTTATGAGAACAAAGACACTTCCTTCAAAGAATTTAAGGTCTGTCCAATTGATAATGGAAAGAGCTTCTATAAAATAGACTTATATGTAGCAGAGAAGTTCATTAACATGTTAACTTGGGCTTGTTCTAGTATTTTCCTTTTCTCATTTAAAGGAGACTTTTTGGGCTTTTGTGCCTCAGGTATTTTTACTGGGAAGAAAGCAGAAGCCACCTGAACTTGGCATTCTTCCTGTCACTTGTGAAAATATAAGCTCGCTAAAACGATAATAGGGAGTAGGTCTTGGCGAAGGCCAGGAGAAGGTGAATGCTTTTGAAGGCAAGAAAAGGGAGACATAATGGGAAGGAGGAAGAGATTTGTGGATTCCATGAGTACTGAGATTTGGATCCTGTCCTTGGCTTTGTCCCAAGGAAGTAACAGACCTCTAAGCTGGGTGGTGGACCTCAAGAGAGCAAGACCCTAGCAAAATAAGGAGAGTCAGGAAATCTGGGATCCCTGCAGGCTTGGGATTAAGACTCGGGTGATAATTAATGTTGCTTGGGCCAGTCCCTAGGACTTTGGACTTCCAGTGCTAGAAGTAAGAAAGTGTGGGCAAATAAGGAGGAACTGGTTTCCCTACAGGAAACTAAGTGGCAACATGAGGTGCAGATAAGAAGACTTTTCTCCTGCTTTGTAGGCACATCTTCTCCAATTGGGAGTTACCTATGTAGGGAGAATGTGTTCCAATGATTATTAAGTGATTTGGGGGACTCAGATTCAGCTTTGAATTTTTTTATTTTTTTAAAGATTTGGTTTTTTGTTTTTATTTTTATTAATTTAATCTAATGTTTAATTTAAATTCAGTTAATTAATTGAATGTATTATATTAAATAATATAATATATTGAATAATTGAATATATTATATATTAATTATATGTAATTAATATATAATATATTATTTATTTCAGGGGTACAGGTCTGTGATTCATCAGTGATTTATAATACCCAGTGCTCATTACAACACATACTCTCTCCAACGTCTGTCATCCAGTTACCCCATCCCTTAAACCTTCTCTACCCTCCAGCAACCCTCAGCTTTTTATTTTTTAAAGATTTATTTATTTTGGGGGTGCCTAGGTGGCTCAGTCATTAAGCATCTGCCTTCAGCTCAGGTCATGATCCCAGAGTCCTGGGATCAAGCCCTGAATTGGGCTCCCTGCTACACAGGAAGCCTTCTTCTCCCTCTCCCACTCCCCCTGCTTGTGTTCCATCTCTTGCTGTGTCTTTCTCTGTCAAATAAATAAATAAAATCTTTAAAGATTTATTTACTTTTAAGAGAGTGAGAGAGAGTGAGAGCTAGGGGAGGGGGAGAAGGAAAGAGTCTCAAGGAGACTACCCACTGAGCAGAGAGCCTGATGTGGGGCTTGACCTCTGGAGATCATGACCTGAGCTGAAACCAAGAGCCTGAGGCTCCATCAACTTAGCCATCCAGGTACCCCAACTTTGAGTTGTTTTAAAGGAAACAAAGAGGGGCACCTGGGTGGCTCAGTGGTTTAGGCCTCTGCCTTCAGCTCAGGTCATGATCTCAGGGTCCTGGGATCGAGCCCCGCATTGGGCTCTCTGCTCAGCAGGGAGCCTGCTCCCCCCCCCCCCCGCTTCTCTGTCTGCCTCTCTGCCTACTTGTGATCTCTCTGTCAAATAAATAAATAAAGGAAACAAAGGAAGTAATACTTTTTGCATACCATGGCTTGGGCACTGGGATTCATATGTTATACCCAGGTAAAAGAGACCCATGATCCCTTAACAAAACTTTGGGGCCAGATCTATTTTGGGATTCAGAACTTTTTGGATTTTTGGAAGATATTACAGTATAGTGTCCATTATATTACATGGAAGCTCCAATGTAGTACCTTCTAATCAGGCACATTGATATTGTCCTATAAATACATATTGATATCTACATTAAATGAGTTAAAGAGCAATAAATGGGTTTATGTCAATTCAGGCCAGGTTTGCAACCACATGAGTTCCAATTAGGTTATGTTTTTGCCACCAAATTAGCTACAGATTTAAGATCTTAGATTTATGGCTAATTGATGGATTGTTGCTGTATTTGTAAATATTTATAAATATAAAAACATGTCCTCGATTTATTATAGTATTAGGTCAAGTATTAAAATCTATCTATCTCTTGTTTTCCAATACTGACTTACTAGTCTGGAGAATTAATGAATATATAGTGCTATTTAACACATTCATAAATTTATCAGAACCTAATATTAAAATCTATAATGAGTTTAAATGACAATATAAGGTGATATGCGTGACATTCAAATGCTCTAGTTACACATTGTAGATTTTTATCCAGATGACTAAGGTGTAATTATCACAATTTAAAATAGCTTTCCATAAAGGTCCATTGAAATGCTGGATTTGCTTGACCTGCTAATGAAGAAGGAGACATTTTTCTTAGAGTGGTACTGAACTGCAGGTGATAACATGTACATTTTCTTCACAGTGACCACCACAGAGCTTTTAGCCAAGAAAGTTTTGTTTAATGTCTCTGTAGAAGCCAAGTCAAGGGCATGGGTTAACAAACTGCCATCAGGGCTCTAGGAGACAATAATAATCATAACCATAATCATAATCATAATGCATTTGTTTGTAAGCCTAGAAGATGTGGTTGTTGTAAGCACACTTAGTTACACGAAAGCACAGTCATTATCCAGCCTGACTCAAGATCATGATTTTCAGCGTCTGGAAAGTTATGCCAAATAAGTTTACAATCTCTAAAACTTTGATGGTTTCATTATTATTCTTCACTAGAAAGATAGCCCAGATCTAATTTATTCAGAGCTTTGAAGATAAGATTTGGTGTCCTGAATTAAATTCAGTTGTATGTCAGTAATAAGTGAAAGAAGCACAGACTCATTTGTCATAATTTTTAGATTTTTCTTTCTGCAGGGCAAGCCATGGGGGAAAGGGAAGCTATCTCAGACATCTTCCCTCTGACAAGACCATATAGAACATGGACCTAGATTGGACTTAATGTCCATGTTTGCACCTAACTTATTTTGCCACATAACATGCAATTTCTCACTCTAATCACCTATGCTGGTTTGTAAAACTGGATGCTTTGGATAGGTTTTTTCTTCTTTGTTTCATGTGTTTTCAAAAGGCTTCAGAATCTCTCGTTGTCAGAACCATTTAAACCATTATACAGTCTTTTGAAATCTCCTTGGTGTCGGGAGTCAGCGCGGCCTTTCATTTCCATCCCTTCAATCTCCATATTCAGGACAAACCCATCGCACGCACTGAAATTTAAAATATTTATCTATCGACAACACTGTGCCTCTAATTATTGTAAATGAGGCTCCTTGTCTCTTTCATGGTATTTCCTCAGAGAGGGGTGTGTGAAGGGCTGTGATAATCTTTTTTTTTTCCCACCTCCCTTAAAACCTTCATTAAAAACTTTCTTCCCACCAACTACCCAATGGTGAATGCATTGAACATTCCTGGTTGTGTCTGGCTGGTTGGCTGGCCTCATGAAGCCTGCTTGGCTTACAGTGCTCCTATGACCTGTGAGGCACACCCAGGGCCCCGTGGAAGTCCTCAACAGGAGGAATCTCAGCAACTAAAAGATAAAACAGGGGTGCCTGGGTGGCTCAGTGGGTTGAGCCTCTGCCTTTGGCTCAGGTCATGATCTCAGGGTCCTGGGATTGAGCCCCGCATCAGCCTCTCTGCTCAGCAGGGAGCCTGCTTCTCCTCTCTCTCCTTCTGCCTGCCTCTCTGCCTACCTGTGGTCTCTCTCTGTCAAATAAATAAAATAAATTCTTAAAAAAAAAAAAAAAAAAGATAAAACAGCCAAGGCTGCCTTTTACCTATCTATGTTGACCAATTTTGCTTTCTTTTGGGCTCCTACGTTCAATGGACTAAAAGGAGCCAGGGAAATTTTAATTCAGTACGGTCCTCCCTGCCATATTTCCCCCAGGATTCCAGCCAACACTAACCCCAACATGAAAGACCAGAATGGAAGCACATCCCACATTTTTTAGGCTCACTCGTAAATGTAAAAACTGATTTCTTTTAGTCTTGGGCATATAAATCCGTATTTCTTTTCATTGTCAATCTATAATTCATCACCCTGTAGAATAAGAAATTGGGGAGAAATAGAAAGTCATGGAAATGAACTCATAATTAAGAGTAAATTATACAGACTTTATTATTTCATCATGTAAGCCCCAACCCTCCATACTGCAGTTCAAGCTAAAACCTCAGTGGGAAGTTTTCTGTTTTGTAAAGTCTGCTTGTTCAGAAGAAGGTTGTGATAAGTAAGAGATATTTAGTCTTACTTAAGTAGCTTTTTTGATTGTGGTTAAAGAATGACTCTCTGTCCTGTTACAGTTGATGACACCAGCAACCAACAAACAATGATAATTTATTCCTTAAATCTAGTCATACATTCAGTACTGTCAGATGAATCCAGAAGGAATGGAGCATGGTGGACCATGGCAAGCAGTCTGAGATAGTGCAGAAACCCCCTCTTTGTCAGCAGCAGACCTGTTGGCCCTCCACAGGGTTAACTTCTTTGTGTCAGCCTGGACAGAGAAGGTAGCTTCTTCATCAAAGTAACATCTATTGTCCTCCTTTCCTCCCCATTAGAAGCCAAGGATTTCCTCTAAACCTTAGAAACAATGAATTCATCCAGCCCAAAGTCTAAGCTGATACAAAAATGACACTAGAGTCATCAGAATATCTGTCAAAAGAATAATGAGAAGAAAAATTGTCTAGAAAAATGATGAGCACCAGGGCTGACACTTAATGTGAAATTGTTAGTCTTCCATTTAAAACTCCTCTTTTTGTATCTCCTACTGGTGATAAATTCATAAATAATATTACTTGAGTTAGCTATGCTTTGAGATCTTCCTGCAAACATAGAACATTTGGTGCTCTTTTTCTTTCTCCCACATAGAAAATTGGAAGCTTCCACCTGTTACCTTGAAAATAGAATTAGGTCATCCATTTTCTCATAAAAACTTAAATGGAACCGGGATTGCTATTTTAAGGCAAAAATATTTGTTGTGATATTTACATCAATACCAAATAGGTATATTTAACACAAAGCTCCTAGAGAAATAAAGCACCTGCAAAGAACTCCCCCAGATATGCTTCAGAACAGCAATTAGGGTTCAGGAAGATGATCTTTAATCATATAAATTGCCCCTAAGGACTCCGCAGGTATCACCTTCCTGGTTTCCTGAGCATTCTTTATTGAGCATTTCCAGGGTATCCTTTGAGTCCTGCTGTTTCCTTATCTTCAAACCAATGGGAAAGGCATCGGTCCCTTGTTCCCAATGCACTTCAAAAAGTTATGTCTTCAGAGTCAGATTTATGTGACCAGCAGGTTAGGGCAAGAAACCTTGTTCTATTAATCGGTGTATACCAAGCGCTAGAACAGTGCCTGGGACACAGAGGATGTTCAGGGAGTGACTGAAAGCCTGAGGCCATATAGAATACATAGGCTGCGATCACCGAAGGAAGAGCTTGAAAGGTCATAGAAGATCAGCTCAGTAAGGAGGGATTTCCCAGAGCCCAAATCTACCATTTCTAACTTCCCTGGGTTTTTTTTTTTTTTTTTTTTTTTCCTGGCCTGTCCCTCTCTCTCCACAGAAGACAAAATGGAGTTTTTCTTAAGTTTGGATCTAAGAGCAGAACTATTTGCTCGTGGGGCATGTATATAATCATTGTATTATAGTATAACCATTACTTATCTATCTTCCCTAAGGCCGATGTATCCATTAAGCATAGTAGGCACAAACGAGAACCAATCAAAGAAAACTTTGAGGTTGAAGAACATTTTTTAATATATGATATCAAGACACAAAAACCTCATCTTCATACCAACACAGTTATGAGATACCACTTTTAATATTTTTTAAGGGGGGAAGAGGCCCATGAAGGGGAAAGGGCCCGGGCTCCATGAAAGTCATACTACAGACCCCATCTCCATTAGGCTGTGAGTTTACTGAATGTGAACATCACATTTTTCTGTCTTTATAAATTTCCAGCCCAGCACAAGTCCTCAGTATACATTTGGTGCTTGATATATGCTTGAGAAGTGACTGAAATTAATATAATGCCTCATGAAAGTCAGAAAAAAATATTGGGCACCGATACGATCTAACTAGTAAGAGGAAGCGGAGAGGAAAGGGAGGATAAAGGAAGGAGTCGATAAGAGAAAGTGGGTTTTTAGGAATGGGCTGGCAAGAGTAGGTGAGAACGCCTTGCAGGAGGCTTGGGAAGTGGGAGGCTGGAGCCAGGGAGGTGTGGAGGGGCATCCGGAGGAGCTGTGCTGAGTCCACAGTTGGCGGGTGGTGATGTATTTTCTGGCAGACTGACGAATAATGAGATTGGAGTGCCTGCAAGTGCTTTTCAGATCTGTTCTAGCCCAACCCCTCATTTCACAGATGAGAAGAATGAATCGTGGTACCTTACTAGAAAGTTAGAACCTGATGCTAACACCCTTTCCACTGCTCTTCCACTTCTCCCAGTGGTCGGAACTGTTACAAGGCATGATGGTGAAATGAACATCATACAGGTCATTTATGTGTTTATTTTGCCTGTGTATAATACACATCGTGCGAGCAATTTCACTCCCTTCCATGCAGCATAATAAGACTGTCATTTTCAGAAACCCTTCATACATCTACAGGATTATTTTCAGGTTAGAGAAAGGGATATTTTCATTTCTTGTTTCTCTCAAATCTTCTTCAACTCTGACCTGGAATCACTAGGATTTGCCCAGCCAACTCCCAAGTAAGAAGACTGACCCTATCCACAGTACTCAGTTGCCCAGACAACTAAAAGTATAGGTAGACAAATCTGCCTAAAGTGAACCCAGAACGCAGAAGCTTGTCTGATTGGCTAGCAATAGCACAAGAACGAGAAGGTGAAATCATAAACAAATTAAAGAAACTTCTCCCACTGTTAACAAGCAGAGGAGCAATTTACAGGTCACTGACAGAGGTGTTCTCACTTTCGTGCCAGAATCAGTAGGCCGACTCCACCCTGGTTCCAAGAACGTCCTGGTTCTACAGGTTCCCCATGAGGCTTGCTTTCATTCCTGCATGAGAGCTGGCAAACTGCGTCTAAATATCTGACCCATTCTTGAGCCATCTGAGAAATATACTGAGGAGCTAGGCTGCCCGCATCACAGACTAGGAGATGGCGACGCGAAGATGAATTACATTTGGATCCTGAGTCAGGGGCTTATTGTTGTCTAGTTGAAGGGCCACCTGGGGGGAAAGAAGAGCAAGAGGGGTGGTATTCTGATCACCATCACAGAGTTGGGGATCACTTCACTCTATTCTGCCTCTAGGACATTATTATTATTATTTTTTAAAGATTTTATTCATTTATTTGACAGACAGAGATCACAAGTAGGCATAGAGGCAGACAGAGAGAGGGAGGGAAGCAGGCTCCCCGCTGAGCAGAGAGCCCAATGCAGGACTCGATCCCAGGACCCTGAGATCATGACCCGAGCCAAAGGCAGAGGCTTTAACCCACTGAGCCACCCAGGCGCCCCTCTAGGACTTTATTTTATGAGTGAACACTTGGGAGGCTCTAGAAGGAAATCAATTCCCCATATGTGAACTGAGCCAGAACTAAGGAAGCTGAAGTGGAAGGGAATTGGGGTAGGGAGAGGTGGAGAGAGGCGGAGGATTGGTGGGGGGGCATTGTAATTGGAGAAGTGCTCAAGGACGTTCCAGTTCAGTAGAACCCACGAAAGGAACTAATTTTTTTCTTTAAAATCCAAGATAATCATTGTGCAATTTCCTCAGTGAGAGAGCTGTCTGATCAGTGCATTTAATGTCTTCACAGAACAAACTTCTATGTGGGTTACACTGCCCGATAGGAAGGAGGGGGTTTCTGCTTTCCATATATATATTGTTATCACCAGGTATCTTTGAGATAAGATGTCATTTTGTCATATCTAGTGTGGAAACTTTAAGTCAGTCTTCAGTAAATTACCTCCTAGTCCAAATTCTTTTTTTTTTTTTTTAAGATTTTATTTATTTATTTGACAGAAAGAGACATAGCGAGAGTGGGAACACAAGCAGGGAGAGAGAGAAGCAGGCTTCCCGACGAGCAGGGAGCCCGATGTAGGACTTGATCCCAGGACCCCATAATCATGACCTGGGCTGAAGGCAGCTGCTTAATGACTGAGCCACCCAGGTGGCCTCTAGTCCACGTTCTTAAGAGGCAGACCCATGTCTGTTATTAAGGCCCCAGAACTGCGTAGTCCCACTTCCCCAACCAATTCATCCGTGCAATATGAACAAGTTATTTTTTCTAAAATGCCAATTTCAGTCTGTCATTCCTACAGTCCAAAAATTTCAATGGTTCTCCATGGGCAATGAGAAAAGAATAAAATCCTTACTTGACATAAGAGAATCACCCAACCATTTCACCTAACCCTGCCCACCGCTCCACCATACAGATCTACTATGAATTCTACTGAGGAACCTCACAGCCTTCCATGTACACCCTCATCTCCACACCTAGCCTACACTGTTCTCAACCTGGTGAACAACATCCTTTCTCACTGCATATTTATTCATTTATATATTTATTGGACAAATATTTTAGCTGCACCCAGTCAGTTCTAGAAACCCTAATAGGTTTTGGGGATCCAGAGATAAGCAAGACAAATATGGTCCCTACTTCAAGAGCTTTGAACTCCAGTTTTGATCAGTGCTCTGCAGACGTATAAGGCACTATGATGACTTGTAACTCTGGTGTGTTACCTCACCCAGTGGGTCAGGGAAGGCTTCCCTGAGGGAGGAATTTTTAATCTGAGATGTAAAAAATTAAGAGGATTTAGGCATTGGGCATTCCATGAAGAAAGAACCACATGTGTAGAACCCAAAGGCACATGCAATCCCAGCCATCATGTGAATTTCAGCTCAATTTGCAACTTCTCCTGAAGCTTTTTCAGACGTCTGGAGGCCATGTTGAAGAACCACTTGCTCATCTGAACTCACTGACACTCTAATGTTTTACCACTTCCCTAAGCTCTTAGTCACTGTTGGTCTCCTAATGGTGTCACTTTTTATGCTTTTCTTCTCACCTGGGTTATATAGGGCAGAACCATGCTTTAAATGTCTTACTATCCTTATGAGAATCTCGTTTCTAGCAGGAGCTGAATAAACATCAATGAAATGCATGTATGCATACAGGCAGGCATGCATCAATGAATGAATGGTTTGGGTGAGTTAAGACTGCAGGCATGCTGCCTCTCTGTCTGCCTGTGCTCATTCTCTCTCTAATAAATAAATAAAATCTTTAAAAAAAAAAAAAGACTGCAGGCATGGCCATTTGGTGGGCTTTGGCAGAGGCTATTGCAGTGCTACAGAAGATACTGTAAAAGATTCACTGGCTGTTCGTCTCATTAAATAGATCCTAATCCCAACATCTCCCATAGAACCACAGAGATGGATGAGCCATCCGAAAAACCACTATTCATAGTGCTGGAAAGAAGGTCCTTCTTCTCTACCTACTTGAGGTTACATTATAGAAGTTGTTCTCAAGAAAATCTCGAAATGGAATGTGCTAAGTTCTGTTGGATATAATACATTCTTAGTGAAAAAAGAAATTACCTTAATGGGCCTCCAGGCAGAAGAACCCTTTAATAGGAACCTGCTAAAGGACCTGTGAAGCGTAGACTCCCCTGACCGCTAACCGACCAAAATTCCGAATCAGTACCATATGCTAGTTTGCAGCCACTTCTTGCCCTCCTCTCGCATTGCCCGCCAACATTTCCACCTCAGTGGCTTCCTGCCTTCTCTGTCTTTATCTCTCAACCTCCTTGCACCAGACACCCCAAATTTAGATGAGATCCTATCATTTTTCTCTCAAGAAAATTTCAAAATGGAACATATGTAATTTCTTCTGGCTACGACGGAAGCCATCTCAGTGAGTCTGTAGTGCATGCTTGCGTTTGAAAGCCGGCTGTGATGGAGTGTGAATATAACCATAAGGAGGCAGCCTACCCAGAGAAGGCACAGGAAAACCTCAGCCTCTAGTTGTTGAGTTTTCCCATCCTCTGGATTTTATTTTATTCTTGTTTTATATTTTGAAATTTTTTAAGTTTTTATTCTAATTCCCAGTTAACATACCATGTTATGTTAGTTTCAGGTATGCAATATAGTAATTCAACACACCCATACATCATCCTGTGCTCATCACGACCAGCACCCTCCTTCATCCCCATCACCTATTTCACCCATCCCCCCCCCAACCTTTGGTAACCATCAGTTTGTTCTCCATTAAGAGTCTGTTTCTTGGTTCTCTCTCTTTCTGTCTTTCCCTTTGCTCGTTTGTTTTGGTTCTTATTTCCTTTAGTATTATACTCTCTAGATCCAGCCATGTCATCGAAAAGGGCAAGATTTCATTCTTTTTAATGGCTGAGTAATATTCCCTTGTGTATGTATCTCATTGTAGTTTTGATTTGCGTAGAATGGATGGATCACTGATGGAAGTGATGATGAGCATCTTTTCATATGTCTGTTGGCCATCTGGATGTCATCTTTGAAGAAATGTCTGTTCATGTCTTCTGCCCAATGTTTAAGTCTTTATCATTTGCCAATATCTTCTCCCACTCAGTGGGTTGCCTTTTAGTCTTACTGATTGTTTCTTTCACTGTGCAGAAGCTTTTTATTTTGATGTAGTCCCAATAGTTTATTTTTGCTTTTGTTTCCCTTGCCTCAGGAACCCTATCTGTAAAAAAGTTGCTAGGACAGATGTCAAAGAAGTTACTGCCTGTGTTCTCTTTTAGGGTTTTTATGGTTTTAGGTCTCACATTTTTTTTTTTAAAGATTTTATTTATTTACTTGACAGACAGAGATCACATGTAGGCAGAGAGAGAGAGAGGAGGAAGCAGGCTGTCCGAAGAGCAGAGAGCCCGATGCGGGGTTCGATCCCACGACCCTGGGATCATGACCCGAGCCGAAGGCAGCGGCTTTAACCCACTGAGCCACCCAGGTGCCCCAGGTCTCACATTTTTAATTTATTTTTATGTATGGTGTAAGAAAGTGGTCCAGCTTCATTCTTCTGCATGTGGCTGTCCAGTTTTCCCAACATCATTTGTTGAGGAGACTTTTTCCCTTTGGATATTCTTTCCTGCTTTGTTGCAGACTAATTGACCATAAAATTGTGGGTTTATTTCTAGGTTTTCTATTCCATTTTATTGATTTATGTGTCTATTTTTGTGCCAGTACCATACTGTTTTGAGGACTACAGCTTTGTAATATAACTTAAAGTTTAGAATTGTGATGCTTCCAGATTTGTTTGGATTTGATGTTCCAGATTTTCTGTTTCAAGATTGCTTGGTTATTTGAGACCTTTTGTGGTTCCATATACATTTTAGGATTGTTTGTTCTAGCTCTGTGAAAAATACTGTTGGTATTTTGTTAGGAATTGCATTAAATATATAGATTGCTTTGGATAGTATAGATATCTTAACAATATTTGTTCTTCCACCACTCTCTGGATTTTCAATAAAAGCTCCAGAATTGGGAGCATTTGTTTAACATGAATAGTGATATAATCTTTGCTGCAGGGACCAAATCAGAAGAAACCCAGCTAGGCCTGGCATGAAGTATAGTCCAAGGGTAAATTGGAGCTCAGTTCATTTCAATAAATATCTTTGAGCATCTGCTAAGTTGTATACTCTGTCCCGGGCACTAAAACAAAGATAAAGGCGATGCAGGCACTTCAACAAAAAACCTTTATCCATATCAGGGCCCCATAGGAAAATAAGGCACTCTAAAGGGTTAAAATGATTCTGAAATGGACGTATAAATGTTATAAAGATAGAACATGTTGTTACATAGCAACATAAAAAGTTCCACATGAAAAGAGGTCACTGTTTCTAGAAAATAGTTAATTTCTGGCCTGATGGATAGATTAGATTCTATGGCAGAAATGAAGCCAAAGAAATGTGAGATTTAATTATTTTGATCACTGCAAATTGGCAGCGCACACAGCTCTTTGCTCAGATCCTGAAATTTGACCAAAACTTTTGTGAATTGTTTAGGGCAGCGTTGATCAGCCTCAACACTACTGGCATTTTAGACCGGGTAATTTTTGTTGCTGTGGGAACTGTTTGGTTTACCACAGGATGTTTAGCCTCTGCCCACTAGTGTCAGTAGCATTCTCCCCCAACCTTCAAACTGGGACCAGCCAGAATGTCCCAAATCACCAGATGGCCCTTAGTGGCAACACCATCCCCTCCCCATTAACAACCCTTAGTTTAGGATGCTTAGTAGATATAAACACAGTCACGTCTATCTTTTTTTTTTTTAATCGAGATAATCAGTCTCTATCTAAGACCATGCATAGTGAGACCCAGTGACGGTCGTGACAGAGACTTCTAATTTCTCCCATAATTTATACTTCTTGTCTTACTCATCCAGGAAAAGGAGCCCCATTTTCTCTCTTGGTCTCCAGAATAAGATATATTCTGGTCTGGCCGATAAGCTATAAAGAGAATTAGTGTTCGCTATTTCTAGAAATGTCCTTCAAAGGAGGAGATGTGCCTTTCTTCTATTTCTTCTTTCAGCTGCTTGACATGAAGGTAATGGCTGGAGCTCTGGCAGCCATATTTGGTGATGAGGTGATCTTGGGAATTAAACTCACACATGTTGGAGCAACAGATGGAAAAAGCTGATACTGTGGGGCCTGACCACCTCCGAACTGCTCCCTTCACACTACTACCTGAAATACTGCCTTTAGTCTGTTACTTTCAACTGAAACTGATAGTAACCAATACGATAGCCTAAAGTAGACATTTATTATATTTCCCAAAGTCCCTGACCCATTATTTTCCTCATATTAGGAAGTTTGGTCAGCTGTTCTAAGACTTTTACAGAAAACACAATCTTGCATCTTTTCCTCTCTTGCAGTATGCAATACAGGAGGCTGCTTATTCCCCTAATGAATTCCCACAATTCACACGCCAACTCTAATCAGTCATTTACACTAGACATTCTGTTGCCACCTAATTAATGAAAGTTGATATCTCCTTACACCTATCAGACACACAGAAATGAGATGATAATGCATATTGGGGGCAAAAAAAAAAGCTATGCTTTCATAGATTTCTGGTAGAAATGTGATGTGTGCTGTCTTTTAAAAATCAATTTAAAAATAGCTAGTAAATTTAAAAATGCATACACCTTTTTAACCCAATTATCTAAGAAGTAAAATCTATATTAATCAAGGGTATATGTGTAGGGATATTTATTGCATTACTTCCCACAGTGGCAAAATAAATGGAGAGAAAGGAAATAGATCTCATAAGATAAATGGTGGAATAGATTTGAAAGCCATCAACATACAGCTGATATTTAAAAGTATGGGACAGAATGTCACTGCTTAGGGAAGGACTGGAGAAGGAAAGAGAAGAAGAGATGTGAGGACTGAGCTCTGGAACACTGCAGCATTAAGGAGTCAGGAAAATGGAGAGAATCCTACCAAAGACAGAGAGATGAAGAAATGGAGATGGCGAGTATGCATAGCTCTGGGTTTTTGCTAAAAAGTAGAAGGAAAGAGGTCAGTGGGTTTATGGAAGGTATTTTGGTTTTAGGTGCAAGGTAATGCAATATGTTTTAAAAGAAATGATACAGCATACAGTGGGAAAAGTGACTCCATAGAGAGGAAGCAATTGCAGGGACAAAGTCACTGCCTAGGTAACCTCACAGAGAGGCGAGCCTCAGTCAGACACCCACTGTGCACTCAGTATGCCCGCTGTGACCTAAGAGAATGCAGAATAGATGGGCACCAAGGCAGGCATAAGGGCACATTTGGTGGTGGAATGTGAGGAAATTCTCCTTGATTACATTGGCCAACATCCAGCTCAAACCAGAACTGCGCAGCCTACGTCAACAATGTACAGACTCATGAGCTAAATACATGCTTCTTGTGTTAAGTCAGTAAATTCTGGATGGTGTGTTGCATGACATTATGGTGGTAATAGATTACTGTGTAAGACGGTTGCACATCCAGTATGTATACAGTTGCCTTTTTAAAAAATGATTATATATAGCATTGCATTGTATGTGCCTTATTTTATTTATTTTACTATTTTCCTACTACTGTTTGTTTTAGTTGTTACTGTAAGCCATGCTGAAAGGAATATCTTCCTACATATATCTTTGCACACGCATGGATCTATCTCTACAGTGAATTCCTAAATTTGGGACTTCTGGATCAAATCCATATCTCCAGTAGATATCTGTATTGATATCTCTAACCAGGTATAATATCTCTAATAGATATAGGCAAAACACACTCCATAGAGGATTTTATTTACATGCTTACCAGTAACTTAAGTGTCTGTTTCCATATATCTTGATGTTATCTTGTTATCAAGTTTTTTTGGTTTTGTTTTTTGTTGTTGGTGGTGGTGGTTTTTTTTTCCCCCCATATGATAAGGTGAAAAAAAGGAAATTGCGCTGGGTGCCATTTTCATCGCTCTCCTAACGCAGTTCTAGAATGAGCCCACCTTCTCTACCTGTTCCCATTCACTCTGGCCAGCACCCATTTCCCAATAATCAGGCTTCCCTCAGGAGGCACAGATACCTCCTAGCATCACACCATTTTCCAGTGGCTCTATTTTGTCAGTGCTCTCCTTTCATTGACAGATCATCCCACTAAATTTCTGGAAGTTACGACTAATCTAACATGAGCAAAATAGAGAGAACCTTCCACATATTTACAGGGAAACGAATTATGTTCAAGATTGTTCATCATAAGTGGAAATGTTGAAGGATGGCTAGAAGGAGCTAAAAAGGAACAAGGAGATTAAAAAGAGAGATGATAATGGGACAAACAGGAATTTCTGAAGTCCTTTTTGACTGCTACCTTATTTCCTGACTTCAGGTTCTCGGAGGATTTGCATGTGAGCTGCTATTTACTTTAAACATTGCATGGTCAGTGCAATAAACTTGTGAATGAGAGTTAGTTTTTTACCTTAGAACTGGGCAGAGGTCCCCAGAGGGTCCCTCACAGGTCTAAAAAGGAGTCATCAAAATACAGAGCCATAACAGTAATGTATATATGGTAATTTATATATATATATATATATTAATTTATATGTACAACAGGGAAATACTAAGATAATGGGGGACAATGAATATAAAAGGGTCTGTGGGTGCATGTAGTGGGAGACGTAATTCTCAGAGGTAGAGTTTGGGCCCCATACTGCTATATCAAACATAGGTTGGAAATATTTATATAATTATTCGATGTGCTATGCAGCTTTAGATACTGAAACAAGAGTGGGGAACCTCACTTATGACTAAGTGTAAATAATTTGAGCTTAACCCAAGGCGAAAATTGTCATGTTGGAAGCATTTCTAATTTTGCCATGGATTCTTGGCTTTATGACTTTGCACTCAACGAGCAATTAGCTTAGATAGCGGTTTTGGATTTTTAGGCATTTTTCTTTTGTACATCTAACTAGATTGCATTTGGAATAATAACCCTCTCTGAAGTCAATAGGTCTTTGGAAAAAAGTGTGGAGGGCTGGAGAGAATGGAGATGGATCCCACCAAGGACAAAGTAGCCGAGCCCTAATGCAGCTTTTTATCTTCTCCATTAAATGGTCATGCAAATAAGTGGCCCAAGTGAGTCAGCCTTCTTGAAACTGATATGATTTCCTGGATGGATCAAGAAAGCATAACATCTTTAAGCTCAGAGTAGAAACCCTTAAACAAAGGGCTAAACTGAAAAGATGTATTTAAATTCAACTGTTCATTGTCTTTTCAATTCTATCGCTTTCCACTTACTGTGGTGGTTTTTTTTTTTTTTTTCCTTTCACACATAATAAGCTTTAGTGATGAGGAAAAGAGACTGGCAGGAGAGACAACCCAGCCATTCAGGATTTCTAAAGGTCTCAACAGATCATCACAAACATTGGTGCCATTGAAGGAGCCCCGTCAGTAGGGGAGGAGAGAGCGTGGTGACACGGCTGAGGGTGCAGCCCCCAAGCCCGTGCTGAGATTTGGCTACAATCTTTCCGACCGTCTCACTCAAACCATTGTTTTCTTCCTGCCCAATCAACCAATTACTTGATTAAGCTAAGCAATAAGTGGTTGTTTTGACTTTCAGCTCTAGCCCAGTGCTGAACTGAAGTTTGCCCTCTCCCATAGCTGAGTTCAATTCCCTGCTAAATTTAGATTCAGTTTGAGAGGCAGAACATCTACAAATTATGTTCTAAGGCCAGTGAATCACTGTTAACTTCTTTTGCGGCTTTAGCAGTACACCAGTAAAAATAGTGCGGGCTAAATACTTTTCTTTGGACCATCCCAGCTGCCAGTGATCTCTTCTTTGGGTTTCTTTCACCACCGTTACCGGTGTGTTCGCTGAGATGATGTGTTAACCTCAGAGTGCTTGGTTCTGGCCCATTTATTTTTGTTCATCCTCTCCAGGTGTGTTTCCAGGAGCACGTATATCTCCACACCATTTGGGGTTTTCCACACCCAAATGATCTTTCTTCTTAGCTTCCCCGGGCTTCGCCTCTATCTCTGCCAACGGTCTTTCCTCACGTGGGACCTAAGGAGAGATGACCTGAGCTCGTCCCAGCTTCCCATTCTGTTACCGGCCACCTGCGCCGCCCCAGCAACCTATACTTTTGTCTACCACGGAAGAATTAGTTCCCGAAAAGGGACCTTCTCTAGGAGAAGTTTGATGAAGGGATGTCATTTGTCATGCCCATTTAGATGGCTTTGTTGCTGACGGCGGTTTGGGTCCCGTGTCCAGGCTTGGCAGACAGACAGAGCCCGGCTGACACGTGCGAGGAGCGCACCGGGTGTTTGTCCCCCTCCCCCCAGGTGTGAGGAATTGTTCCCGTTCCTCCTGCTGGTGGAGCAGGTACAACCCGAAGGAGCAAGAAACAGGCTCTATCTTCTTCACAGGTTCATTGGCACTCAGCGCTCACACAGGGCCCTTTCCTCTCCAGCCCTCAGAGGTCAGACAAAACTCTTCTGAAGGTGACTTCTATAGGTTCCATGACCCGGAACCACCTTCCAACAAGAGTTCTGTAATGAAGCGGCTGAGTCAGAGCGGCAGAGGGACCAGAGTTTCACGTGTCCTCCTCGTGCCCTTTAACAATTCCCATGTTGCTCTAAACACCTGGGAGGCGGGTGAGGCTACAGTTTTCTGTAATGAGAAGCAGAGGCATGACCCCTGCCTCCAGGAGCTGGCTGGCCAGCGGCTCTGTCATTCATACTTGCCCCCAGCCGGCTGTCCATCCTGGGGAACCCTACTCCCACCTCGAGCCCATCTCCAGCCTGCTTTTTGGACATCGTCTTGACGGTATGCCCCTTCCAAATTACAGGGTTCAGATAAGTGAATTCTCTCTGCATGTTTCTTCAGGTGTTTCTTTTTAATGGCAGCATTTGCTTGTGTTCCATAAGGGCTGGGGTCATGAGCGACCTCATACCTGCCTGTGGCTTCTTACCCCTTTAGTTTTGTTTCCTCAGAAAATGCTTTGATTCATTTTGGTTTTCAGTTTTAGCCCACGGTTGTTTTTTTTTTTTTTTTAATATTTTATTTATTTTTTATTTGAGAGAGAGACAGTGAGAGAGAGCATGAGCGAGGAGAAGGTCAGAGGGAGAAGCAGACTCCCCATGGAGCTGGGAGCCCGATGTGGGACTCGATCCCGGGACTCCAGGATCATGACCTGAGCTGAAGGCAGTCGCTTAACCAACTGAACCACCCAGGCACCCAAGCCCATGGTTTTTCATTCTCTCTTTCTCTCCTTGCCATCTTCCATTAAAAAAAAAACAAAAAAACAAAAAAGCATCTTTAACTGTAATGATCCCTGTAAGTAGCATAATAGCAAACACACACACACCTTGCCGTGAATTTCTCCTCTGCGGTGAGTCTGGAGAGCTAGGTAGCCACTCTCCTTCACCAGTGGAGTGAGATATGGTGGCAAGAGTATACCCAGGAGACTGGGATTCTTTCACATAATAGCGATGTGATTAGAGGTAAGTCAACATCTCTATTTTTTGACCTATGAAAAGAGATGCTCCTTGCCCTGTCTTCTTTGCAGAGTTTTTACAAAGATCAAATAAGGAAATGCTCTTGAATTCTCTTTGTGAAGTATAAATTGCTATGTAAATGTTGTTTCATTAGTGCAATCCTGTTGCAAATCTGGTCATCCCTACTGGAAGGTGCTAATTATACTGTAGGAGGATCTGATCGTCCTTCGTGTCACCTGGCCAAAGAACGGCAGCTTCTAGGCAATGCCTATCCCAAATCATCTCACTTATCTGGGATCCTCTTCAGCATTCCCAAGAATGCTTCCTGATTTCCTGACATTAGCCACAACACAGGCATTCAGGCGGGGGAAGCTAGTGGGGCAACATCCATCAAGGCCACCCCATCACTGTCATCAGCATGCCTCCCACATCAGGGACTTTTGTCTTTGCTATCCACAATCTTGTTTAGGGGCAGGTCAGAAATCTCCAGATCCTTCCCAGCCGACTGTAGACAAAACTGTCAAAGAAAAATGTGCTTCCAGTGGAGGGATTTCTGTTCTGACAGCCTTGTATTTGTATCTCAATTAAAACTTCTTTACTGCTACATCTGCTTTCCTACTGGATATTAAAGACAATTGGTGCTCTAGTTTAATAAAATGGTAAACTGCATCTAATCTGTGCTATACTGCTTTGGGACCACTTCCCTAGGACTCTCCTCCACACATCTGTTTTTAAAAAATGATTTGCATTGAAAAGTCAATGGATATTAACATGGCATGTTAGGAGAGGACAACTAAAGTCTCAAATATTTGTACAGTACAATCAATTCATATTTTCAATACAGTCATTCCTCATCAACTGTAGAAATTTGGTTTCTGAAAATCCCCAGGGTAGAATTTATAGTTGAGGGAAAAAAAGATCACACGGGGGGATAAAAACAGACTAGTAGGGTAAGGTGTAGACCTTAAAATATTCTTACAAATATAGTTCAATCAATTTTAACGAAACAATAAAGGCAGCACATTGCATAAAGACAGAATCAATGAGACGATGAAGTTTTCACTGTTTGAAATTCATGATGGTGTGTAGAGTGTTTTTCCTCTCTCTCCAAAAGGGATATGGCAGGTGGGTACAAAAGTATTGCTGAGCAGGAGGAAGGACAGGGCTTCCCATAGGCCTGGCCATGAGAGGCAAGAATGGGATAGAAGGCAAGCTGGTTGTCTTTTACCTCCAGCCAGGCTGCATGAGACCAGGGAGGAAATACCAAAATGACGCCCCAAAGTGCTCATGGGAAAGCTGGGAACTATATCCCAAATAGATCAATCAATGTCATGGGCATGTGGAGTGGAAAACAAGGGTGAATTATACAAGCTGAGGCTTAGAGTCCAATAAAGAGCTTAGAAAGGAGAGAAAGAAGGAAGAACAGCAATGGGCAGAGATAAGGCATTATCTCCCGTGCTGTTTTTGCGCATTTCGGATACACTATTGAGTGACCAGGTCCATCCAAATGTTACAGTGACACAGAGGCTGCCTTTGGACATCCAGCAAAGGCATGAAACCAACTGCAAAACAGTATGATTTGGGCTGTTTCTGTGTGCAGAGTCAAAGACGTTTAAGTCCCAGGAGGGTTTGCCTGTTGAGGAAGGAAACGGCAGTGGGTTTCTGACAATGGACCAAAATGTCCCTCCAAAGTCGATTCCTCTTGCCGTGCAGGCTGTCATCACCAGCTGCTTTGCAGATAACATCAGGGCTTTCAGGATTCTGCTCTCCCGACCACCCTATGAACAAGCTCACACTTTCCTCTAGCCACTCATTACAATTCCTTGTCTAGAAATCTCTTTCCATTCTCACTTCTCCTGCTGTTACATTATACAGCTTCTCTTTAATAAACAGCCTCAATATTTTCAATGTCTCAGCAAGTTTTGTTGCAACTTTGTTCATATCTATGACTTAAGAACTAAAGAGAGTGAGCAAGCTCTCTGGTGTATCTTCTCTTCCTCCTCCTTCCTCTTCTTTTTTAAGATTTATTTATTGGGGCACCTGGGTGGCTCAGTGGGTTAAAGCCTCTGCCTTCGGCTCGGGTCATGATCTCAGGGTCCTAGGATTGAGCCCCACATCGGGCTCTCTGCTCAGCGGGGAGCCTGCTTCCCTTCCTCTCTCTCTGCCTGCCTCTCTGCCTACTTGTGATCTCTCTCTGTCAAATAAATAAATAAAAATGAAAAAAAAAAGATTTATTTATTTATTAGAGTGAGAGAGACAGAGAGAGAGCACAGTGGGGAGGGGCAGAGGAAGAGAGAAACCCAAGCAGACCACATGCGCAGTGGTGAGCCTGACATGAGGACTCCATCTCAGGACCCTAATATCAGACCACAGCAAAATCAAGAGTTGGATTTTAACTGACTGTGCTACCCAGGCATCCCTCTGGTATATATTCTTTTAAGGGTTCTAATCTCATCCTGAAGGCCCAACCTTCATGACCTCATTTAAATCTGATTATCTCCCCAAAGCCTCATTTCCAAATACCATCACATTAGGGCTTGGAGCTTCAACATATGAATTTTGAGAGGACACAATTCAGGTTATAGCACCATCCAAAGAGAAGATGGGGTACATTCCCAAGATTCCAAGAGAGCTTCCCATACACTTTCCACACCAAACCAAGAGCAGTATGCGGCATATAGTAGTTGTTCAATAATACTTGTTGGACAAACTGAAAAAGGATCAGATGTCTAGACCTATCCTTCTAATATCATGGTGTCACATAGCAAGAATCAGTATGAATTCATTCAGCAAATAAATGTTTTAGTGAATCCATTCAGCAAATAAATGTTTTAATGAATTAGTGCTTAGGACCCACAAAATCTAGCATTGGAGACCAACGCTGAACCCAGTTTGTTAACTGGGTGGATCTCACTACCTGCAGCCAAACTTCCTTCCTGCTCACTGTTTGTTCTCTGGGTTCTTACTTTCAGCCTTTGGTGGTTACCTGCCCGGGCAAGGAAGACAGATGGGGTAGACAGATGATTGAACGAAGCATAGCTGGATTCTAATCTCACAGCAACCATTTTATATTTGGGTGAAAATGGGTATATCACTGAGTATCCTTAATAACCATAATCTCTCTGGGGATGCAAATGCCTTCAAAGGAAGACAACTAAAATTAAATTATTTTAAACAAAATTATCTTTCATCAACTTGAAGGAGCATCTCAACACTGGTCTATTCTCTTCTGATAGTGAGCAACTTCCATTTTCTACAAATCCTATTTCTTCTATGAAAGTTTTCTCTCTAAAATTGTGTTCAGGCTTGGTGACATGGGTAATCCAGGTACCCTGCCCTCTTGAAGAGCTCCTAGATTTGTTCTGCCTGATCCTTATTCCCACTGCCTCAATGTCTCCTAGGGGAAGGCATGTATCCCAAGCTCAGCCAATAAGCGTTTCTCTTAGGAGTTTGCTGAAAAGAATGATTTGAAGACAACCTTTTTTTTTTTTTTCTAAAGATTTTATTTATTTATTTGCAAGAGAGAGAGAACAAGCAGAGAGGAGGAGCACAGGGAGAGGGAGAAGCAGGGAGGGCCAATGCAGGGCTCCATCCCAGGACCCTGGGATCATGATCTGAGCCAAGGGCAGACACTTAACCAACTGAACCACCCAGGAGACTCAACAAAAGAAACTTTTAAAAGCTCATTCATTCCAGCAGTGATACCTTTAACAGTCATGAAATATTTATCCTGGTTCTTACCTCATTTGCCAGCCTGATTCTCTGGTCTTCCTTTCAGCTGTGTGAACCCCCCAGTGCCTTTCTAGTACACAATTAAGTTAGCCACAGTTATATTTGCTAACTAAAATTCCATTTTTTAAAAGTCAAAAAAAAATCACTTAAGGGCATACAAGTAGAGGAATATAGAGAAATAGTTATCTTGTTTGTAGGTGGAAGGATTTGATATTGTAATGGTAAGATTTTTTTCTATAAACTCAATATGATAGTAATTAAGCCACCCAAAGACTTGTTCCCAAATAAAATTTAAAAATTAAAAAATGAAAAAAGTAACTACTAGATATTGAAAGGCATTATTATACCCCAAGTTATCAATACTGCAGTACTGGATTATTTAATTAAAGATACATTGGAGGCTATTTTGGGGAATAAAAAACCCTTCATATATCAAAATAAATTCAAAAGTGATATAAGATTTAAGTATGAAAAATAATCATAAATACTTTATGAGAAAATATATATTAATGGACTTAAATTCTTGGAATGGGAAAAGACTTTCAAGTATGAACCAAAAATCAAAAGTCATAAGGGAAAAGACTAATTTGACTAAATATATTTTAAAAATTCTCTGTAGAGCAAAAATACCAAACACACGACCCCTCAACAGAACTGATTCCCAGTTTTCCCCTACCTTATAATATCACCAGCAATTTACCATGTAATCACTCTAATCATTTCTCTTTTCAACCATAGGAAATTCTACATCAGTACTTGGTTATATAATATTGATCCAGGTTCAAGAATCTGCGGATGTTCACCTTGATGATTATTGAAATTCGTGTGACATGATGAAGGTCCTGTTTATCTGTCAAGGTAAGTGCTTCACATTTATTGTCCCACTTAAGCCTAACAAATCCATAAAATAAGTAATACTATTATATCCATGTTATGGATGAAAAAATTGAGAGTTGAAGAAGTTAAATCACTGATATAGTTATTAAAATGGCTGAGTGAAGACTTGAACTCAGGTCTATCTATGAATTTACTGTGTTCTTAATAGCTTTATTGTACTGCTGTTGATGCAAAGGAGATATGACGTATCTCCATTTGGAAGGCTTAGTAAGCCTAAAACCAGATGTGTCCTATTGTTCTCCCCTTCTGAATAAAAAGCAAGCTTCACTACACACAAATACATATTCATTCATTCAAAAACCTTTATTAAGTACCTAGTATGTACCAAGTATAAGTTATAGCAGTTAGCAATCCATCAATGAATAAATCAAAGTGTCTGCTCTTAGGGGAGGAAATAGACAGTACAAAACAAACACATAATATGCTAGATGGCAATAAATGCTATGAAAAAAAGCAATTAAGGAGAATAGAGAGTGATGGAAAGCAGAGGCATTTAATTTAATGGATGATCAGGGAAAACTTCTCTATTAAGGGGACATTTGAGCAGATACTTGAGGCATTAGGGAGCCAAACAGACATTTAAGAACAGAGTAATAAGCATGAGAATTTCAAGTGCAAAGGCATGGGCACACTGAGCATGTTCGAGGAACCCCATGGAGAGCGGTGTCACTGGAGTGAGCCAGGGTCAGAGGGGTGGGCAATGAGGTCAGAGATATAGCAGGGGTAGAACGCCTGGGGAAAATGTCCACCTGCCATGTTGTTCACAAACAATCCCCTTTAGTGCCAGTGTCTATGAGATAGCACTAGGCTGACTTTGAAGCCGAAGGGCATTTTATACTCTTGTGTCTTGGAGGAGAGCCACATGATCTGATGGCAGACTTGAATCCCCTACCCTGCTGAACCCAACGAGAAAGACACACTATGCCCTTAGAAAATGGAAAGCCAGGAGACATTTATGATTAACTTATACATCTGCTAGGTAATCTCTCCCATTATTGCTTTTATCAAGCAGAGTAGACTAAACAGTTGAAATGATCAATTAGCTTAATTATGACTTGGAGCCATGTTCCCTACTATGAAATGAATTCTTTCCACTTTGACTAGGTTATGCATTTGAGATTTACATGGGATCGTGCTACTACCATTTTGGTTCAGAATTACTCTGATTGCCCTCCTTGTGGGTTCCTGCTAAAAAGGCAACACACCGAACTCTCAAAGGTTAGCACATATTGGGGGAAGCGATGCCATGGATTCTGTATCTTGTTTTTTAATTCTGTTCACCGGTTGTCAGATGTCCTATGAAAGCTTGGGTTTAGAACCCAAATCTGAGCAAAATCAACGTCAAAAGATGAATTTCACCAAAAAAGAGTAAGGGACTAAGAAGTTATCCTTTCAAAGAGAAGATTGTTTTAACTGCAGTTGAGTTATTGTCCTAAGAAATGATATTCCTAAAGGAGCAAGGACTGACAAAAACAAAAACAAAAACAAAAAAAAAACCCGAAAAACAATTTGTTTTCTATAAAAGGCCAGATAGGAGATATTTTAGGCTTTACGGACCATGCAAGTCTCTTTTATCACTATGCAACTCAGTGTGAAAATAGTATGCAAATGAATAAGCATGGCTTGTTCCAATAAAACTTTATTTACAAAAGCAGGTGGCAGGCCAGATTTAGCCCACAGAACATAACTTGCAGACTCCCATTATGGAGCCTCTGGTTATTTATTCCCACAAATTCTTAGGAGAACAAGTAGGTAGATAGAAAAGTAGCACAGCTTCTTTCTTTGGTCTCTCTGCTCACAAATATCCAAATGAAATGTAATTTTCCAAAGAAACCCAATCAAGCTGAAAATAAATACCAAATAGAAATAATAAGTGGGGCTGAGGGCACAGATTACCTCTGTAGTCTTAGGATGATGCAAAACACATTAATGCCTAATCATGGCAGGGAGCACCCTACCTCTGCAATGGGTCATAGAAACGGTCTTGTTAAGAAAGGTCTCTGGTCAGTCATGTGCTCCCTCCCTTCTTTGTTGTGGAGGAAATCTGATGAAGATTTGGGAGCATGGCAAGGACACTTGCATCAACCTTCTGACTATCACAGACTTTTTCTGTCTAGGGCAGGAGGGACTTACTGGCTTTCCCCAGGCCCCAGCTGTGGAAACCCTCATGGCCGTCTCCCCAGCCCTGATGTGCCAGCTTCACTCTGGCATTCCAGAACTTCTGCACATGACATATGCATATGGAGTAAATACACATGTAAGGCTGGGCCCAGATGACCAGGAGGGTGCTCCTTGAGGAAGAAGAAAGAGACAAAGGCAGGATGTCTTCTTATATCTATCTGCTCAACTCAACTCTAAAGCCTTAGAAGGTCAAGGTTATATGGTATATTTCTTTCCTCCATCCTTTAAGTGGAGGATAACATGGCCCTGTCTACAGAGAGGGTATGCCATGAATGTTGGTTGGAAGGAGACATCGGAAACCCTGCTCCCATTTATCTATTGATCACTCGCAGCATTCTGAAGTCTCACTACTCAGCAGCCTTCACTGACCTTTTCCTCCTACATCCTCACATACCACTTCATGTGCCAGAAATAAGCCTAGAGGTGAGATGCTTTACATGTTGCAGAATCTCTGATTTTTGCTTTTATGTCCCATAGCAGACAAATGTAGTGATTCGGTAAAATGAAATTCATGCTCATTAACAGTGGTGGTGGAAAAGCCAAAAAGAGAAATAGAGAAGATGTTATAGTCCAGGGGAACCTTTGAAGGGTACATGTTCCTCTTCACCAATAGTATTTTTCTTTACTTTTAAGATTACAGTGAACAGATTGTTCTCAGAAAAGACATAGGTTACCCCAATGTGCTGGAGGCTCTGTCGTCAAAAGCATTGCCATGCCTCTAATATCTAATTTCACAAATTCCCTTCTCTACGTGGTCCAGGTTAGAGTTGGCCAATGAGAGGAACTCATGGGTATTTGAAATGTCGAAGTGAAGCAGAGCCATTATTCTCCAGAAGTGGCTATAGGCAGATGTGGGGACAGAGAGGAGATTCCCAGGGGCTTCCAGAGAGTTCTCAAGAACCATCTGCTTTGCTGCAGCAGACTGAGGCTGTTGAAGATCTCCTAAGATTCCTAAGAATTACAGAAGTTTCCAGGCAAACTTCTGAGAACCCACCTGCTGAGGTACTCCTGTCTGAGATCACCAGTGTCAATGACCTTGACCTCTAGTGACAGCTTCCCTGATTTCCACATTCCCAGACTCCCCATGGAAAACCTGACTTCTATGTTGATCCCCTATATCCAGACTGAGCCTGTATCACCACAGGTAAAGAAGGATAGGGTAGGACATAGTTAACATCATCTTAACACTTATTTTCCTTTTGGAAATCCATGGGTATTAAGGAGAACATCCACTGATGAACCAAGTACTATGTTCCACTAAATCTAAGATGTTCTTGATGATGAAACATACGGGTGCCAATAAGAAAGAAAAATGCCTTTAGCTTCCAAGTGTTTGAATTCCTTCCAAACTTTTTCCTGTGGTTGAGTTTCAGTTTCAAAGCATTGTGATCTGAGAATATGCAGGGAATAATCTCAGTCTTTTGGTATCGGTTAAGCCCTGATTTGTGACCCAGTATGTGGTCTATTCTGGAGAAGGTTCCATGTGCGCTTGAGTAGAATGAGTATTCTGTTGTTTTAGGGTGGAATGTTCTGTATATATCTATGAGGTCCATCTTGTCCAATGTGTCATCCAATGCTCTTGTTTCTTTATTGATTTTCTGTTTGGATGATCTGTCTGTTACTGAGAGTGGTGTGTTAAGATCCCCTACTATTAGTATATTCATATCAATATGACTCTTTATCTTGATTAACAGTTGGCTTATGTAGCTGGCTGCTCCCATATTGGGGGCATAAATATTTACAATTGTTAGATCTTCTTGGTGGATAGACCCTTTAAGAATGATGTAGTGTCCTTCTTTATCTCTGACTACAGTCTTTAGTTTAAAATCTAATTTATCTTATATGAGAAATGCTACCCCAGGTTTCTTTTGAGGCCATTGGCATGAAAGATGCTTCTCCATCCCTTTACCTTTAGGCTGGATGTATCTTTAGATTCCAAATGGGTCTCTTGTAGACAGCATA
This sequence comes from Taxidea taxus jeffersonii, assembly GCA_003697995.1. NCBI lineage: Eukaryota > Metazoa > Chordata > Mammalia > Carnivora > Mustelidae > Taxidea > Taxidea taxus. The sequence continues at coordinate 270,788 of ML106726.1, forward strand.
TGGACAGATCCTGTCATTTTATCCAATCTGCAACCCTGTGCCATTTTATGGGAGCATTTAGGCCATTCGCATTGAAAGTGATTATTGAAAGATACATTTTTTTTGACATCACGTTGCCTGTGAAGTCCTTATTTCTACAGACAAAGGGCTTATATCCAAGATCTATAAAGAACTCCTCAAACTCAACACACACAAAACAGATAATCATGTCAAAAAATGGGCAGAAGACATGAACAGACACTTCTCCAAAGAAGACATACAAATGGCTAACAGACATATGGAAAAATGTTCATTATCATTAGCCATCAGGGATATTCAAATCAAAACCACACTGAGATACCATCTCACACCAGTCAGAATGGCCAAAATCAAAATGACAGTAAACAACAAGTGTTGGAAAGGTTGTGGAGAAAGGGGAATCCTCTTACACTGCTGGTGGGAATGCAAGTTGGTGCAGCCACTTTGGAAAACAGTGTGGAGATTCCTTAAGAAATTAAAAGTAGAGCTACCCTATGACCCTGCAATTGCACTACTGGGTATTTACCCCAAAGATACAGATGCAGTGAAAGGAAGGGCTATCTGTACTCCAGTGTTCATAGCAGCAATGGCCATAGTCGCCAAACTGTGGAAAGAGCAAAGATGCCCTTCAATGGATGAATGGATAAAGAAGATGTGGTTCATATATACCATCAGAAAGGATGAATACCCAACTTTTGTATCAACATGGACGGGACTGGAAGAGATTATGCTGAGTGAAATAAGTGAAGTAGAGAGAGTAAATTTTCATATGGTTTTGCTTACTTATAGAGCATAAAGAATAGCATGGAGGACATTGGGAGATGGAGAAGAGAAGTGAGTTGGTGGAAATTGGAGGGGGAGACAAACATGAGAGACTGTGGACTCTGAGAAACAAATTGAGGGTTTCTCAGGGGAGGGTGGTAAGGTGTTAGGTGAGCCTAGTGGTGGGTAATAAGGAGGGCACATATTGCATGGAGCATTGGGTGTGGTGCATAAACAATGAATCTTGGAGCACTAAAAAAAAATTAAAACAAAAACAAAAACAAAAACAAAAAAAAAAGAAAGAGAAATGCCCCTGATATGGAGGTCAATAGGAAGTTCGTCCATTAAGCAGGGAAAACAAACAGTTCTATCTCCAGTAGAAGTATAAATGAGAAATGAACAGACCTCACAGGAAAGGAGGGGAAGACATCACCAAAAGAGGAGGAAGAAAATCTCCCAGGAGAATCTGAACTGCTCAGGCAGCTTTTGCAGTCTGAATTTCCATCACCAAGGCAGACCCTCCTCCCTGCTTCCTGAAGCAGAGAAGCTAGAGGTCTGGTGTTGGCAGCACTCTCCATGAGGGGCCAGAGCAGAGGCAAGCCCTCCCTGGGAGACTTCACCTTGAGTCCAGGTGCAGGGATTGTTCCAATAACCAGAAGGTGCACTCTGATCTCAGAGACTCGGAATAGGGAAGAAAAAAACCCTGTGGGTCTTAGGATTATAAAATATGCTGGCAAGTGACTGAGCACTCGCTGTTTTCTGTGAGTTTCCCACTGAGAAAGAAGTTTGAGAGTATGCCCTTTGGATGGTGACACGGAGGCAGGCAGTCGATCAGCCCTGAGGGGAGACTGCCTGGCTTACAGAGGCTCTACTCTGGCCCCATCCGAGTCTCCAGACCTGCTGGCCCGGGCTTCACACTCAGGGTACACCCTCTCCACACTCTGTTCCCGTATCTTTCAGCTCCTTCCAGCTCTCCAGACCCACTGAGCCATTGCACATTTCTGAATTCAACACTTACCGTTCTGTCTGCTCTGCTGTCTCACCCGTCCTTTGTGGGCTGGCTTACTCATACTTCCCAGCTCAGATGAGCATTGCCTCCGGAGGGCAGCTTTCTCTGAACATGTCTGGTCTATGTGTGCCTTCTCTCTGCTTCCATAGCACCTGATGCTGCCTAACAGCCCACCAGGGGTATGATCTGTACGGTTTGCCAAGAGTTAAGCTGAAAATAAAGCACCTACCACAATGCCGGGCACAGCGTAGGTGCTCTGTAAATGCAATTCTTTCTTCTCTCTTTTTAAAAAATTTTAAATTAATTTTTAAAAAGATTTATTTATTTATTTGACACAGAGAGAGAGAGAGAGAGAGAGCAGAGAAGGAACACAAGCAGGGGGGAGGGGAGTGGGAGAGGAAAAAGGGGTTTCCCACTGAGCAGAGAGCCCAAAGCGGGGCTCCATCCTAGGACCCCAAGATGATGACCTGAGCCAAAGGCAGATGTTTAATGACTGAGCCACCCAGGCTCCCCTTCTTCCTTTTTTAAAAAAATATTTTATTTATTTATTTGACACAGAGAGAGCACAAATAGAGGATGTAGCAGGGAGAGGGAGAAGCAGGTTCCCCACTGAGCAGGGAGCCCCATGTGGGACTCCATCCCAGGACCCCGGCATCATGACCCCAGCCAAAAGCAGGTGCTGAAACAACTGACCCACCCAGACATCGTATAAATGCAATTTCTCTTCTCCCTTTCTTAAGGGCCTTGAGTGTTCTGTTCAGTTCAGCAAGATGCTTTGGCTGCAGTATGCCAGCCACAGTGTTGGGGCAACAGGGATGAATAGAACCCAGTCCCTGCCCACAAGATGACGATTCAGTGAGAGCAAAGCAAAGAAAATCAGCTACTGAATTCACAAGAGACTGTATCACAGGGCGCACATGATGGGCTGAGTCAAGTTGCTTGTGTGGAAAGGTCACCAAATCATGGACATATGAAGAGCATCTCAGAGACCCAGTTGCCAGGAGCCTGTTAGGGCAGAAGGTGGAAATTTGTGAACAAAGACATAGGTGCCTGAGAAGAGAACTGTAAGGAGTGTTATGGTCAGTGGTTACACTTGCTGCAAGTTTGTATCCGAGAGCTCAGCCCAGGGCCGCACACATGGTCCAACGGAAGGAAGGAGAGAGAGGAGGAGGGAGGAAGGGAGTCTGTCCTGCATTTAATCATCCGTGGGTTAGGGGCAGACAGAGCATGTTGGTTTGTAAGAAAGCATCTAAATCAGGGTGGGGGTGGGGGGGGAGGAAAAGAGAAAGCAAGGAAGAAAAGGAGGTAGGAACTTTGTGGGGAGGATTTTTTTCAATTTGTTTTTGGTCATTCTTGTCTCATATGCTTGATATGATTATTTTATTATTTTATTATTTTTTTATTAACCAATTTTTTTATTAACCTAAGATTCCAAAGTTCACGTCAAAACCAGGCATCCCTTTCTCCCACACCAAAGCAGCAAGGACCTGTGTGCGGTTACATGTTGATAAATATTTCTCAGTGGGCTCTCCGGGAGGACAACAAAAGCCCTGGGCCACCGCATGTGCCCTTGTCTATAGGGCCGCCACAGGACAGGAGTGCCGGCAGCACTGGGAGCAGAGGTCAGCTCTCAGGGGCTGGTACAAGTCGGCCCCAGCAGCCCTGATCTGCGTGGGCGTTTCAGAACTGCAGAAGGCTGGCAGAGACCAGAGCCAGTAGCTAGAGCACTATGAAAACCAAGCTATGGGGTCCTAACTTCTGGAGGCTCCAGGCTGGCTTTCCGCAGGGGGCCCCATCTCTGAGCTCCCTGGGAGGTCCCATGGTTTAGGGCCCCAGCCTGGCGGGAGGTGGCTTGGGCAGAAGACGTGTAAGAATGTGGAGTTCACTGAGACTCAGCTGCGCTTTGGGTGAACTCTGAATTCCAAAGCTGCAACCCCTTCCCGATGCCAGAGCACTGCCCAGAGTGACACACACAGGGGACCCCCTTGAACCTGTGCCAAAGGAATTAAGGTGCTCTGCTATGCCTGGCAGGTGACCAAGTCTCCCCCAGGGGAGGAGGAAGCTGAGAAGAAGGGGGATCACAATGACACTATCCAAAATCCCCATAAGCATACTGGGGTGATGGGAGCATTTAGATGACATGGAGGATATCAATGGGAACGAGAGAGGGTAGTGGACAGAGAAGAGTTTTGGTTTATTATTAGAAATGGCTAATCAGGGATGCCTGGGTGGTTCAGTTGTTTCAATGTCTGCCTTTGACTCAGGTCATGATCTCAGGGTCCTTGCTCAGCAGGGAGCCTGCTTCTCCTTCTGCCTGCTGGTCCCCCTGCTTGTGCTCCCTTCCCCCTCCCCTGACAATTAAATAAATAAAATCTTAAAAAAAAAAAAAAAAAAGGAAAGAAATGGCTAAATCGTTCTTGAATTTTGCCCTGTCCTCCTCCTTTTTCTTATCAGCTGGGAGAAAATGGTGAGTGGGCACAGAGGTAGTGGGAGTAAAACAAAGAGAATCTTTGTAGTAAAACAAACAAGAGGCCGTGGTTCATAGGCATAAAGCTGAACTCTCCTTCCCCAGGCACATGTGGGGCTGCTTCACCCCACCCAATCCCTTGCTGCTTATTCCATCCTGGATGTGAGCGGAGTTCAGGCAGATGACAAAAGTGCTGAGAGATAGGTCCACACGAAGACTGTATATGGATGTTCATAGCTGCATTACTTAAAATAGCCAGAAGGTGGAAAACCACCCAAATACCCATCAGCTGATTAATGGATAAACAAAATATGGTATATCCAGACAATGGAATGTGACAAGGCTATAAACAGAAACGAAGGGACTAATATATACTACCATATGGTTGAATCTTGAAGACATTATGCTAAGTGAAGGAAGCCAGCCACCAAGGACCGTGTATGACCACATGATTTCATTCCTAGGAATAGTCCAGAACAGGAAATCTATGAGCTAGAAATTAAATTAATGGTTGCCCAGGGCTGAGGACAGGGTCGGGGGGAACAGAGGGTGGTTGCTAAGGATATTGGATTGCTTTTGGGGATGATGAAGATGTTCTGAAATTGATTATGTTGATGGTTGTACCTATCCACGAATATGCTAAAAAACATTCAATTGTACACTGACAATGGGTGAATTATATGTTATATAAAGTATGTCTCAATAAAACTGATTTTTTAAAAGCTGATGGGAGATGATGAATGATGTAAGAAGTATGACCGATCCTTGCCTCGATCCCTTCTCCTTAGTATCCCAGTCGGAGCACAGCCTCATTTAGCCAAACCTGCTGAATTATGGGTGTAGGCCCTCTTGGAATACTGAACAATGGGCAATAAAAACAAATGAGAAAGAAGATACTTAAAATAAGAGATTAAAGGTAAACAGGGTGTGCAGCCACTATCTTTCCAGTTACCTAGTTCAGACACCCAGGAGTTATCCTTGGCACTTCCTAGTCCCTTGTCCCATACTGGATCCATCATCAAATCTGTGGATGGTGCCATCCAAATACTTTGGATCTCTCTACTTCTCTCCATCTCCACTGCTGACCCCTAGTCCAAGTTATCACCTAAGCAGTCCAAGAGCCTCCTACCCATCTCCCTACTTCTACCCCCACCCTCTCTGGCTTATTCTCCATACTGTGGAGCAAACTTTCTGAAATCCAAATATAATAAAATCCCAATCCCCAATAACTCCCATGGTTCTTAGGAAAAAGAAAAATCCTTAATAGTGCCTGCCAAGTTCTGTGTCACCTTACTCTACCTCAGCCTGCTAGCTACATCTTGCAAGAGCCTTCCTCTAGCTTTCATAGCTCCAGCCATACTGGCTTTCTTTGATAGTTCTTCAGAGGAAAAAATGCTTCCTTTTTCCACAGGACATTTTCACATGCTGTTCTCTTGAGCAAAAATGCCAATCCCTAACACTGCACTTGGATCCTTCTTATCCTTCAAATTTTACTTCAAATATCACTCTGAGAGGCATCCCTAACCACATTACCAGAAGTGCCCGTGTCCCATCCCCTACAGTCAATCATGCAATCTGTTCATTCCCTTCATAACATTATCACAATCTGCCATGGATTGGTTATTTATTAATTCTCTACTGAAATGCAAGTCTCCTCATCTTGTCCCCGACTTCCTAGTCTCTCCCACACACCCACTGCCAGCCCCATACACAGAACAAAATCTCAGCATAAATTTGAGAAATGTGAAGTTCATCTTCAGTCTCTTCCCATGTTCTTTTTTACCTCTGCAATTCCCCAGGACCTCTATCTTCTTGCTGCCCAGGCCCTCAAAGCATATCCCCTACCCTGGCCTGGGCAATCCAGACAATCTCAGGTAAAAATGACCTTCAGCCCTCCTCCTTCCCCTTCCTTCTACCCTTTCCCCAGTATGGTGCTACTGACCTCCACTACATCATAAAAAGAAATCTATATTGGGGCTCCTGGGTGGCTCAGGCGGTTAAGTATCTGACTCTTGATTCTAGCTCAGATCATGATCTCAGGATCATGAGATCGAGTCCTTTGCTGGGTGTGGAGCCTATTTAAGATTCTTTTTCCCTTTTCCTCTACCCCTCCCTCTAGGTCCACACTTGTAAGCTCTCTCTCTCTCTCACTTTCTATTTTTTTAAAAAACTTTATTTATTTGAGAGAGAGAGTACACATGGGGGGGAGAGGCAGAGGGAGAGGGAGAAGCACACTCCCCATTGAGCAGGGAGCCCTATGTGGGGCTCCATCCCAGGACCCTGAGATTATGACTGGAGCTGAAGCCAGATGCTTAACTGAGTGAGCCACCAGGTGCCCCTCCCCCATCTCTAAAAAAGAAGAAATCCACATGTCTAACCTAATTAATTTACACCAAAGTGAGAACATGGCTAGCTCCTGAAACAGTTGTAGGAGTGATGTTTCTAGAAGAGTGTCTGGAAGAGAACCCCATCAGAGAGGGTAGAGGTATGTGAGGATATGGCCAAGGGGCTCACTCCCCTGCTCCCCTAGGGACAACTGTCCTCATCTGTCCTGGCATTTCATCGCCCTTCTCCTTCCTTTAATCCTGCAATCTCCACGGTGTCAGCAACTCCCAGACGGGGACAAGGGATGGGACAGATGCAACGTCAACTATTTGTACAGCCTATATCACTGTGCTGATAAACATACTTTAATTCAATTTCTCCTGAACTCCATGCCAAAACTTACCCAGATTATTAGATTGTTTCACATCAGATGTTTTAGCGCAGGACTGAAAAAAGAAACCACCACAAGAAACCAACTCCAGGGACGCCTGGGTGGCCCAGTTGGTTAAGCCACAGACTTCGGCTCAAGTCATGATCCCTCAAGTCCCACATCGGGCTCCTTGCTCAGCAGAGAGCCTGCTTCTCTCTCTGCCTCTGCCTGCCACTCTGTCAGCCTGTGCTCACTCTCTCTGACAAATAAATAAATTTAAAAAAAATCTTTAAAAAAGAAAAAGAAAAAGAAACCAACTCTATACCTAAATTTAGTCTAGATCAAAGGACTCCAGATTTTGAGCATTTGCTGGGCCCCATGTCAGATCACAAGCTCAGGCTAGGTGCCCCCATGCCCATGTCCTCTGGGCAGAGCTTCCCAAGGTCTCTTCATTTAAGAACTATTTGGGACCCTTGTTACAATGCATTCTGTCAAGCTGCTGGCATACTGAATTAGAACTCTTATGGTAGGGACCTCCTGGTCTATAGATTTTTACCAGATTCTGTTCTGTGAAAGATTATGGGGAATCTCCTCCAGGAGAGCTGGTGACTAGTAGAGTAGCACTGGTTTTGTCCTTGTTAGTTATGTTCCTGTAAAGCCCTCATGGGAGTCCCAGAGCTGGAATTTCTGACCCAGCAGTGTGGGGCCCAAGAAAGTAAATCCCTAATAAGGTCCTGGGAAATGCTGATGCTGCTTATCTGGGCGCCCCACCTTGAGAATCGCTTTAGAGCAAGCATCTTTGAAAGAATTGTCTGGGTTTGCTCCCCCAACCCTTCCTTTGCCTTTCTCTCCCAAGCCTACTCCATTTGGGATTTATTCCCTTCCACTCTCCTGAAACTACTACTGTCAAGGTCATCAGTGACCTACTCATTTCTAAGTCCAGTCTCCCTTCATCTTCCTTGGCCTATTTGACACGACTGATTTCTCCCTCATCTGTGAAGTGTTTACTCACCAGATCCCCAGGACACTCCTCTCTTTCGTTCTCCTCGTTTCCCTTCTATGTCATTGACAGTTCCTTGTCAGTCTCCTTGGCTTGGGGACCTCCTTTCTTTATTTATACTCACTCCCTACAAATTCCAGCCTATGGCTTTAAATGCCATCTATATGTAAATGGTTCTCAAATGTCCACCTCAAGCCTGGCTCTCGAGAACTCAATATGAGTTGTATATATTTTCCCATTATCTGACTGCCTTGTCAACACTTCCACTCATGTCCAGTGAGTGGGTGTCTCTGACCTAGTTACAAAATTAGACTCTCATACCCCAGGCCTCCACTATGCTGCTCCACTCCCCATCTCAGTAAATGGCAACCCCATCCTTTTCATAGCTTAGGCCGAAATTGTTTGAGTCATCCTCAACTCCTCTCTTTTTATCCCAACTCATATCCAATCTATGAACATTCCTGTTGAATTTCAAGGCTCACTATTCCTCACCACCTTCACTCCCACCCCCCAGGCCCAAATGGCTCTTGTCTCCTTTCTGGATTCTTGCAACCACCTCCTAGCTGGACCCTTGACCTCTGTTCTTCCCCTCCTTTGGTCTAGCGTCCATGCAACAATCATAGTGATTGTGCAGTAAGAAGGGGTCAAATATCGTCTTTAGGGTGCCCTGCAAAGCCCATGCAATCTGTGTATCCTTGTCCCATGTCATCATCGGCCATGCCCCACTCACTCACGCAGGGGCAGCTGCACTGGGCTTGCTCAAATATGCAGGATGCCTCAGAGTCTTAGCACTGGCTGTTCCCCCTGCCTGAATGCTCTTCCCTTACATGTCTGTATAGCTCACCACTCTTCTCCTTCTAGTCCTTGCTCAAATATCATCTTCTCAGGGAAGCCTTCCCTGACCCGGCTTTTTAAATTGTTTAACCACCCCCCCATTCCCTGTCCCCTCTCATTTCCTTTGGAGGAGTCCTTCACTTAATTATCTAATGTTATTTATTGGTCTAGCTACCTCCACTGGATTGTAGGCCAATAAAGGCACAGATTTTAGACATTTTATTTATTTATATTCCCTAGGCACATAACTGGTATTGAAAAACATCTGTTGAATGCATGAGTGAGATCTGATTTTGATACTAGGTCCTGTACATAAGTTATCTCATTTATCCCCATTTCCCAGCTGAAGAAACTGAGCTTAACATGGTTCTATAATTTGTTTAGGATCAGTACAACCTTCAGGGCGAGCCCCTGTTTGTCCAAGGTTTTGAAGGGTGATGCCTTAACTTTCTGACTGACTCTTAGTGGACACTGGAATATGTCCCCAAATGACAGGTCCTTCTCGGTCACAAGGGCAGCTGGGACTCAGGGACTCTATGTGTCTCTAAAGTCCTTGATTTTCCCACAATGCTCCCAAATCCCTACAGTTTCCATGATATTCTGCTGAATATGTTTAGTTAACTAAAAGCAACTCTTTTTTTTAAATTTTCAATTTAAATTCCAGTTAGTTAACATCCATAGTATAATAGTAGCTCCAGGTGTACAATTTAGTGATTCCACACTTCCATGCAACACTCAGGGCTCATCACATGTGCCCTCCTTAATCCCCACCCCCTATTTCTCCCTTCCCTCCACGCACCTCCCATCAGCTGACCATCAGTTTGTTCTCTATAGTGAAGAGTCCGTTTCTTGGTTTGCCTCTCTCTCTCTCTTTCCCCCATGCTCATTTGTAACTGAAAACCTTCTTAATTGATGGCACACTGAGTAACAGTTCACTCTGTCCAGTTCTCTATTTCAGTGCTCAATGCTTTCTAGATTTCCTAACAGCAGATTGTTTATTCCCACTCAGAGACTTGCTGAGCCAGTTCTAGCTTCTGAGCCCAGAGTGGGGCTGGACAGGGCCTGCTCTGTCAGCCAGTGGGGAAATGGGTCCACATGAAAAGGCTGCCTCCAACTTCCTTCTCTAAATGTCTCCTGGTCTTGCTTTCCACCATGCCAACATTAGGATCTTCATAAAACAAAAGGAAGCCTCAATTTATAAGAATACCAAACCCAAACAAAATGTTTCCCAAGGAAGTTGGCTCTCTCTTTATTTGCCCCCATCTGCTTTTCTGCTCCCACTTGTGGGGTCTTCTCAGTCTCTGCAGAAAGAGTGCTTCTGGACCATCAACAAAGACCCCTCCGTTGGAACACTTGGAATTACTTCCCCTGCGATTCCTTTGCTTTTCCAAAACTGCCTTGCAAAACCTCTCCTTCTCTGCCATCCCTTTCCCTTTCTTGCTTGCAACTCTCTTATCTCTCTTCTTAAATAACTATTCTTGACCAGAATGCCCCTCATTCCATTAAAAGTCTATTAGAAGTCTCCAAAAAAATGCCTAAAAATAGAGAGAGAATGTAACTCGTCTTAGGAGACCTGCTGGAGGAGGTGCTGCTGGTCCTTGTCACCGAGAACTGCAGTGATTCGGTGACAAATTACATTGATTGCTTAAGCAATGAATCAGAGGGTGTTGGCAACACCCTCTTAGATATGGACAAATAAGGAATACTCCCCTGAGGAAGGGTGTACCCAGGCAACGTTCAGAGGAGGAACAAGGGTCAAGATCCAGATAATCCCCACAAGCTTTGGTCAGCACTGCTGCTGTCCAAGGATCAGAGCTGGGGTTACTAAGAGCCATTTTCTGAGGAGGCCCTATCTACTGTCTGTCTTCTGCACATGGGCAGGCACTGAGTAAAGATAGGGAACATAACTACCAAAAGAGCAGAGTCTCTACTCTGGGACTAGAGCTGGGGCTCTCTTAGAAACCTTCCAGTCACAGCGCCAAGAATGGGAGGACTTCTGAATTTGCTGCCTTTTCTACCAACATGATCAAAAGTACCCAAATAAGAAAGCACCAAGAAATAAGAAATAGGCAGTCTTTTTAGGAGAAGATGCATTACGAGTAACCAAGGGGCTTACCAATTAAGATCTGTAGCAGCCCTAAGCATTAAGAAGTATACAGTGTTCTCCTCCACACAGAGTTAATTTTTAAATAAAAAATGCAAGCCATAAAATAAATATAATAGAGCCCATTTTCTCCCTATGCTATCAAATAATTTGGAAAGAAAAGCTATCTTGCCTTAGACTTACTGGTGCCCTAAACACTGAACCAGGCTTGGTCTGTTTTTGGAATAACACGGCCATTCAAGGCAGAGGTTTCCCCATATAGGAACTTGCCTGAAAGTCCAAGACATTTATCCAGATTCATCTGTCCCTTAAGTGCCAGCTATCTGCCAGATGCCACACTCAGCAATCTGGCATATCTCATTTCCTAATCCTAGCAATACAACTTTATGGTGACTTGGGAACAAATTCCATCCATTCCATCCAAATGAGAGTAAGCCAAGGAGTTTGGTAACACCTTCCTAGACTGTGGACCGTGTTCCACAAACAAGAAAACTGAGTGTGTTGTAGAATCCACCAAGTAGCAGATGCCAAAACAGGTTAGACACGTCAGCAATTTACGAAGGGAAAAACAGGAGTAGTCAGGGAGAGCCTCACAAGATGCAGGCCTGGCCCCTGTGAGGGACAGACAGAAGAAAGGGGATCAGTTGGAAGAGTCTAGGGCTGTAGCACAGATTTATGAAGGGCACGACCAAGCTCAGGGGGATCCTCAGGCCTAAGGTGCCCGCTGGAGGAGTCACCGGTGTGTCCAGAATGCATCTGCCTTGATGTCCCCCTGTGTTGGGTGCCTGGCAGGGCAGAGGCCCCTGGAAGCTTGGCTGGTGTGGATCCGGTGACTGGGGAAAGGGAAAAGAAATAGGGCAGCTCTCAGTTATGTCCCCGCAGCAAAAGATCTGAGTGATGTGTTTCCTTGGTTGCCACACTGAGGGATTAGAGAATTAAAATAAGTTTTCCTTTTTTTAATTTGGGGGTAAAACTCTGATTCAAAACCAGGCTTTTTGGATTCATGTTCCATATTTTTCTCACTATACCAAGCAGATCTCTTATTTGAGATGGTGTGGAATTATGGAAATTTAGGTTATTTGAATTTATTTGTTAAATGTTTATTTTTTTTAAGGTCTCCATTTGACATGTTGCATTCAGTTGGCTTATAAGTTGGGGAGTTCTGCCAATTTCCAGGTTGCCCTCTGCAGAATTCTATCCAGGTTTCTGGTATAAGCTTAAGCCAAGAGAAAAATGACACCCTTGAAAAGTAACCAGGCATCATTGTACCTCAGGCATCTCTGAAATAGAGCTTGCATTCTTGTTGGAGACACAGCACCCTGCCCTATAAAACATCTTTTCTACAGGCTGATGTCATGAGACAGTGAACAAACACATCAGCTTCTAGCTATGACAAAGATTGCCTTTTCTGACACATTAGTGCTTTGCTTTCTCCCCTGCTAGGGAGGATAGGGAGGATATCATGTAGCACAATAAGCCACCAACATTATGTTGTCATGATAGCAAAAGAAAGATTTGCTAAATAGATGCCATCCTATGAGGAATTCAGCCATCTTACAAATATTTATTGAATGACTACCATGTCCCAGGAAGTGGAAATGTGGTATTGAACATGGGATAGACAAGGCCCTATTATCATGAAATGTTCCTTCTAGTGAGAGGAGAAAGACAATAAACCACAAACAAATAATACCGAATAGCAGTAACTGCTATGAAGAATATAAAACCTTACAAGGGGCTCAAACATAACGAAGGAAGGCAGGGGTGCCTCCATAAGGTGCCAGAGAAAGCTTCCAAGCATGGAAACAAGAAGGCAGAGCCCTCCATGTGAAGATGCAGGGGAGAGCATCCCAGGCAGAAGGAACCTTGGGGAGGAAGGACAGCACCAGGAGGCAGGCCTAGGCTTCTGCATTTGAAACCACAGAGTGGGGGTGTGTGTTGGTTGAAGCCTGGAAAGTACACGGGATGTCATGGATCAGAGAGTCAGATGGGCCCCATGTCACACTTCCGTAGGGCTGGGAGACCGTGATTTCAGCCTCCATCCTGCTCAGATGAGCTTGGATTCCTGTAGGAATTAGATTCCTACATGCATAGGAGAACTTGCATAGGAGAACTTTTAGAACCTGGTCACATCTCACCTCTGCCATCGCCACTATGATTCCCTCTGGAACCTCACAATCCCTGTCAAACAGCCTCTCCACTTCTTTTTTTTTTTTTTTAAGATTTTTATTTATTTATTTGACAGACAGAGATCACAAGTTGGCAGAGAGGCAGGTAGAGAGAGAGGAGGAAGCAGGTTCCCCACTGAGCAGAGAGCCCGATGCGGGACTCGATCCCAGAACACTGGGATCATGACCTGAGCCGAAGGCAGAGGCTTTTACCCACTGAGCCACCCAGGCGCCGCGCCTCTCCACTTCTGTTCTGGCCTCACAATGCATTTTCCCCATAGCTTTAAATCAGCTTCTAACACTGCTCTACTTAGAATGCTCTGGTGGCTTCCAGGTGCACCTAGAATAAAATCCAGTCTTTACTTTGATTTACTCTCACTTTGATGGATCTCTTCTGTAAATAAGAATGGGTGTCCAGGGATGCCTGGGTGGCTCAGTTGGTTAAGCGGCTGCCTTCGGCTCAGGTCATGATCCCAGCGTCCTGGGATCGAGTCCCACATTGGGCTCCTTGCTCACCAGGGAGCCTGCTTCTTCCTCTGCCTCTGCCTGCCACTCTGTCTGCCTGTGCTTGCTCGCTCTCTGACAAATAAATAAATAAATAATCTTAAAAAAAAAGAAAAAAAAGAATGGTGTCCAAAGACTCCAAGGACATTGGACCTCACCCTGCAACCCATGGCTGTCCTGCTTTTAAGGGCCCTTGGCAATTCTGAGGGGCATCTTCTAAGACATAAAGCTATATTGTACTAATCAAGGAAGTGAATTTTCCCACTAAGGGTGTTGTCAGTATATCCTGGTTGTCAGAAGGGCCCAACAGAAGACTTTAGAAGAAGGTTCTCAGGCCTCCATACTCAGAAATTGCTGGTCCACCGATGTCACAGCCCAGCTCTAACCAAGACACTGTTTACCCCCATGGTGAGGAAACATTTAGCAACAAATGCATTCAGCAATTATTTATTGACCTACTAAATGTCAGGCACTATATTAGACTGAAGGTGAGAGGGAACAAAACCACCTTCTGCTTTCAAGATTCTTACAGGTTAGTAGCAATACCAACCAGGTAGACTGGTTAAAGTTTACCAAACAAGAGAATTAATAACACAAATATGTTTGCAAATATTGGACCAGAAAACTGCAGAACACAGAAGATGAATGTATTAGCTGAATAGAAATTAGGATCTAGAATCCATGTGGGTTGGCATGGGTAGGGAGAAGAGGATTTAAAAGAAGAAATGAGGAAATTACTGAGACCACAATGGAGGAATTTGGAGCACATCTAAGGATTCCAGACATTTCACTGAAAAAGGTAGCATCTGGCTGAATGTCTGCCTGAGGCCATTGTCCTCCTTTGAGGCTAAAAGCACTTGCCATCTGCTGGATAGTGGTAATGTTAATACAAGAAGATTTTGCTTATGACTTCTATTCTGCCCAGGAGAGGAGGATAGCAAATCTAATAACACATGCAATGGAGGGAACTATGTTCTAGAGAAGCTCCCAGGCTAAAATTTGACTGCTCTTAAGACCTCTTCATGAGATAGTGGGCAAGATTTACTTAGGGATCCTTTTCCAATAATTTTTGTACTGGGAGAAACAAAAGTCTATAGCAGAAGGACAAAAGTTGGGAATTTGAGAATTCTGGGGCTCTAATGACCCTTCTCCTTTATCCATCCCACTCTCTGAGACATATGAAA
>ML106727.1:0-16219 GCA_003697995.1 Taxidea taxus jeffersonii
AAGGGTCTAAGTCGGCTCCTCCAAACAAGGACACACAGAGCTGTCTGAGACGATCCGGGGTTTTCTTTAACAAGAGTCTTGCACGATCTACTCATGGAAGCACCAGTGACGAGGAGGAGGTTGACTGGGCCTTGCTCCCGCCCAGCAGCTCCGAGGAAACACGGCCTCATGGGAGCCACAGGGCTGGGTTCTTCCAGCGAGGACCCCGTCCCCAAGCAAGGGGTTCCCACGGCTTCCCACAAACACAATCAATGACAGGAACAGGCTGAAGTGTAGGAGATGGAGACGAAAACCCGCTGTGGCATCTAATGCAGGACACCCCCCACCTCACCCCGAGGAGAACCTGCTGACCCAGGGAAACAGTCCGCGGGAAGCCACCCACAGACGCTCCGCAGAGGACCCACTGCTGGTGGTCTTCCCGCTGGTGCTGCCCCAGTGCGTGACCACGGTCCGTGATGGAGGCCCACAGGGTGCCCAGAGAAGGTGGCACCACTGAGCGCACAACACACGGCTGGGACAGCACAGAGCGGGGCCTCGTGGCCTTTTCTCCTCTGCTGGGGGGGTGGGCATTTATTCGAAATAAGAAAATTTCACCTCACAGAAGTCTGAGTTTCAGTTTCCTGCAAACTGGCCTTCTACCAACAGTCTTCCCCTTAGTGCCTACTGGGAAAATCGCAAAGATGGCCTAGGACACCATGACCTTCCCCCAGGTGCTGAGAGCACCCAAGCCCACAGGGCTGATGGGACAAAGCCGGGTGGCCTGCCTCCCACTTCTCTGCACGGATATGCTTACATGCAGACACAGATGACGACGCTCCAATGAGGAGCAAAGCCACTGGCTCCCAAAAGCGAGACAGCTGCCCTGGAGTCCCCTGGGCACCCACACCCCAGCCCCAGCCCTGGGGCTCCAAAGGCCAGGCTGAATGGTGGGGAATGAGTTTCCTGGGTGACCGCACCACGCAGCCAGGCTCCTGCACGGCAGACGGGAGCACACAGGTCAGAAAGCAGAGCTCAGGGAGTTAGCAAGGTGGCCCAGGTGGGGGGTCCCCAGCAGTGCACATTTTCAGGAGCAAGGACAGGAGCTGTCTACGGCTGCAGGGACATCCCCTGGACGAGTGGTTTGGCCTAGACAGTGCTTGGGGCCAGGTGGGTGTGCCCTGGCGAGGCACAGGGTCAGAGCCAGAGGCCAGCAACGAGAGCAGAGACCCTCCAGCAGTGCACACTGGCCCGGGAGGCCGCCCCTCCCTCCCCCAGGACGGGAAGGCTACCAGGAAGTTGGCTTCTGTGTGAATAAAAGTTCTAATTTGTTCGTAACCACCACGTACTGTTGTGCTTCACACTACCGGCATTTTCAGTGTGGTTTCAAAGGACTTGATGCCATAAATCGTAATATCCATTCTGCTGGAACACAGAAGTACTCTGGTTAAAAACACATACGAAGTGTGCCAAGAGGAAAGGGAAAATGCCCTCATCACTCCCATTCAATCCCCCAGGACCACCAGGAACAGCTTACAGGTGGTTTACAAAGCTGGGATTATGACACACATAGTGTTGTGCAGTCAGGAAATTTCTCACCGGGAACCGTGTCTGATTAACAGAGCTCCAGGTGTGCTGTGTGAAGCAGGTAACTGGTCTTCGCACCGGGACCCACACGTCCCATGTGTACGAGTCTCAGCCAATAAATACGCTGGCGTCTAGACAGACAGAGACCCCAGCAAGGGCCAGCAAAGTCCTCCAGCAGGCAAGCCCAACGGTCACAGGCGCAGACCACAGCCCCCTAAGCAGAGAGGCCAGCGGAGCCTTGGAGAGCCCAGGCGGGACGGATGGCGGAATAGGAGGGCAGGTCGGGGCTGAAGAGATGCCTCAACCGTCCTCGCCGACCCGGAAATAGAGAGGTTGATGCCACTTACTGCCCTTTTCCGTTCTGCAGAATTCTGAGTAATATCTGTATCCGATGTTCCTCGGTGCAACGCCTCACCTGCCAGGGCCAGCACAGACTCTACAAATCCCCACTCACAAGGGACCCTGCAGCCACTGCCCCGACACACAGGTGTGAGCTGTGAGAAGCCCGCGGACTTCCCATGCCAGACCCCAACAGCAACACACGGGGACTCGCCTCCTGACCTAGAAAGAGTGAAACCTACAGCGTGCGCACGCATGTCCTACCGGGGAGACAAGCCGGAGACCGCCTCTGATCGCAGAAAGCAGAAAGGCTCCCATTCACAGCCCGGACCTGGCTGCTGCAGTCTCAGAGCCCCTGCTGCACTCCAGGCCACAGTGAGGAAGCAGGCGGGAGGGGCAGACACACCGCCTCCCTGCACTGAACCCACCGGGCAGCTTGCTGCTTACCAGGGATCACCCAGGAGGCTGGTGCGGGAGGACGGAGAGAGAAGCTGCAGGGACGCCTGGCCCCTAGCCCCCGGGGTATGACGGCGCCCACGGGGACGGCTGGAGGCCAGAG
This sequence comes from Taxidea taxus jeffersonii, assembly GCA_003697995.1. Classification (NCBI taxonomy): domain Eukaryota; kingdom Metazoa; phylum Chordata; class Mammalia; order Carnivora; family Mustelidae; genus Taxidea; species Taxidea taxus. The sequence goes on from ML106727.1 coordinate 2,462, forward strand.
CTCCTGGCAGGGGCAGTGAGGTCATGGGAGTCTCCGGTGCCTGTATCACCCCGACCCCACGGGCCCCCAGTGGGGAGACCCCAGCGCTGGCAGGAACCGTAGCAGCGGGCGGGGGACGGCCCACACACACACACAACTCAGGACACACACAATCCACGCAGGACGTGGCCGGAAACCACAGGCACCGGCAGCTCTGCTGCTGGTGGTTCTCCCCCCGCCGAGCTAGCCGGTCCCCAGTGCCCGCACCTCCACGTCCTTAACTCGCGCAGACAGTGGGAAGGTGACCTTAGCTCATAAGGTCATCTCCGGGGACGCAGCCTACGCAGGTGTTAGGTCTCCGCTCAGAGGTCAGTGTTGAAGAGCACACGTGGAGCCTTAGCAGTCGGTCCACCGGCTAGACCTGCGCGGAGGGCAGAGCCGAGCTCCAGTCCCTCACACGGCCCCGACGACGACGGAAAGGCCCAGAGTCGCCCTCTCATGACGCTCGGGGCCCAGGACCCCCGGCCCGAGAAGCCCGGTGCCTCGGCCTGAGGGTCCGGGAGCAGGAAGAGGCCACTGGAGCTAGACACACGAGCCCCCGGGGCACTCGTCTGGCAGCCCCGGGCAGGAGCCACACCCAGGACACCCAGCCCCGGGGCCCAGACCCTCCCACCTCTGAGTTCCCAAGAAGCTCCTGTCACCGAATTCTGCCCTGGCATGGTGGGCCCCACTGCACTGTCTGCTCTGCGGGGAGGCTTACTTCGGTCTTCTGCGTCACAGAAACGGCTGTCACGCCTGCCCTAACGTCTCAGTACTGTCTGCACGCTGGAGAAGGGAGGACAGCTCCAAAGCACTCAGAGGGCAGAAGCAGCTTCCCCCCACCCACCCCTACCGAACTCTGGAATCCAGTGTGACCGGCCCCGCACCCTCCCCCCAAGTCCCAGCGGCACGGGGCAGGTCCCTCAGCCTGAGAAGCCCACTCCCTCCGGTGTTGACCTGTGAACACATGACATGGCAAACCCCTATCTTCTTCAGAAAGCACTTCCGTTATGAACATATTTGCCCCCTTAAAACAGGCACACACGTCCCGTAGGAAAGACAGAAATTCTACGAGGTATGACAAAAGCCTGCTTGTCTCAAAAAGGTCACCCAACATCCCAGCCAACAAGAGATGAAAGCATGTCCGGCCTCCGCCCCGCGAGCTGCGGTGACCAATTGCACATCTCAGTCCCGCTTCAGCCCAAGGGGCTCCCGACAAAGGCCCAGACCGTCAGCGTCACTCCCGGGAACAGATGACAGCCGGCGCCGGTGCCGGGGAAGGGTACTGATGGGGCAGGGAGAGAGGACGGCGGCTGCCTCCGTCTGACCTCAGACTTGCCAGCTGGGTTCTGCCGGGGAGCTTGTCTCTAACAAAGCAGCCCCCGATGGAAACGCAGGCCACACCCCCCAGCATAAGGACTGTCAGGAGCCAGCAAGCCCCCGCCCATGACGGACCCCCAGACCGTGGTCTGTTCACTCTTCATGCCCATCTACGCACACTCAGCCCCCTCTGCTCCACGCTTCCTTATGTGCACGTGGATGTCTTCTTGGTAGTGGCCTTAAGGAGACACATTCGTTTCTCGTTTCACCACCACTCCTCTGTCTGCTTGCAGACTTTGCGGGCAGCGAGAGGCCGATCCTGGGATTCCTGGAGACAGGCATCCGCCACCACGGCCCGGCGACAGCAACGGGGAATTCTTTGTAGAACCAGCGAATGACTCTGCATGCAGCCAGTGCTGCAACAGGCCCCCGGAGCCAAGGACACATGGCTGGCGTGGGGAGTCATTGGTGGGGCACAGAGACATCAGCCAAAAAAGCCCAAGGAAAAAGGATTACAGTTTTCCAGACTACCAACAAAACCTGTGGTCTTAAAGCACTGGGAAGTCTGTTCACCAGCGTCTTGCTCCAAAGAAGCGCTTTGCGAAGGTGATCAAGGACTGGGGCAGTCAGGATCCCCCCCGCCCAACACACGCACCAGCACCGTATCTAAGGGCTACGGGCCAAAGAGAAGACAAAAGGAAGGAGGAAGAGGAAGGCATGAGCATTGGAGGAAGAGAGAACGTCAGAAGAGCTTAGGATTTAGGAACAAAGTCGTAAAAGGAAATTAAATATAGGCCTCTGGCCATCTCGCAGAGACCCAGTTAGTCTAAATTACAAGTAACAGCACTCACACTTTCATCCAAGCCTACAGGTGATCTCCTGGAAGCACTCTATTACGAAGATAAATCAGAAGAGAAAAATCAATTCACAATGCGGTATAATGACTCAGCCAGAATAACCAAATTAATATAATCTACTCAAAGTCAAATCGTACCGTTCTTCAAGATGGGGTTGCTCTACAGTGCAGGGGCAACTTCAGACTTAAGAAACTCACACTGGAAAATGATCGTTTCCCTTAATTCTGATAACCACGGCCCTCGCGAGACGGAGCAGCTCTCATCGCTTATGGAACAGAAGCAATCATAAATACGCACAAAGAGCCGAAGACAGGGTGACTCCTCCACGTTCTCTGCTTAAACTAGTCATGGGACTCCCAAGAGCAGAGCGGTCCCCAGACAAGTCCATGGTAAATCCGTAAAACCGTCTTTGCTCTGGGATTTACCCAACAAAAAACGTCTTCAGGGGTCCCTGATACTGGCAAATTTCTCTTCATTAACGAAGGGCTATATGCTTTCTAGCTGAGGGGATGGGAGGGTGTCCTGTCCACGAACAATGTTCTAGGGCAAGGCCTACACACCGGTGCGTGCACACAGCAGCAGGGCCATCCTGGAGGCGCGGATTCACAATTCTACTACAAACAGGGCTAACCAGGGTATAGGGGAGAACAAAGGTGGAGGGTCTACGAGAGGAGACAATATCCCAGGAAGGCCGCATGTCTCACGAAAATCCCCCGTTTTAAACAGTTATTCCTGCCCATATCTACCTGGATTAAGACTTTATTTACACACCTCGAAGGAAGCTGTAAGAGTTGTCCTGCTTTCACTTGTGTGTGGAATCTAAAAAATCAGACGAACAAAACAGACAGAGAACAAACTGGTTGTGGTCAGAGGGGAGGGAGAAGTGGGGAGAAGGGGGCTCACGCATACACACTCGCAGTTAAAAAACAAGTCACCAGGAAGAGAATATCGTCAGTGATATTGGAATAACTCTGGTCACAGAAGCAGGATGCCGGATGGTGACTGCACTTATCACGGCGAGCAGTCCGTGATGTGCGCCATGTACACGAGCTGCGCCATACACCTGACACTAAGGGAATATTGTATGCTGACCACACTTCAATTAAAAAGAAAAGGATTTGCCCTAACAAGTTCCTGCAGTCGCTAGATTCTCATCACAATTATGAGTAACCACTAAATAGCTTCCTCTCCAGGGTCTAAAACTAAAAATAGGATAACAAAAGAAAGCCACATCCTGACGACTTTACTAAGCAGATTATAGTTATGAAAATAAAGGATGTTACGGACTAGATTCCTAAAATACCCTTCGAAGAACTCTGAATCAGTAATAGCTCATAATCATTACATTAGCTGGAAAAAATATTTGGGGTGTATGCCAGTAAATAGGTTTTTTTAAAAAATCACATTCACGGGACGCCTGGGTGGCTCAGTTGGTTAAGCAGCTGCCTTCAGCTCGGGTCATGATCCCAGCGTCCTGGGATCGAGTCCCACATCGGGCTCCTTGCTCGGCGGGGAGCCTGCTTCTCCCTCTGCCTCTGCCTGCCTCTCTGTCTGCCTGTGCTCGCTCTCTCTCTCTCTCTAACTAATAAATAAATAAAAAATCTTAAAAAAAAAAAAATCACATTCACCATGAAACCCGGCATCTTTGTACAACTTCTCCTTCCTACTTTAGAGTGGACAGTCGCACAGCGTGAGGCAGGCCTTGAGGTGGGGAAGCCGCAAAGTGAGAAGCAGGGGTCAGGACGCTGTTGGCAAGGGCTCTTAGGGCGAAGCCGGCTGCGTGGACCTCATGCGCAGGCGCAGGACCCTGGCCAAGCTCTCGGGGCGGGGTTCCCTTCTCAGGAGACACGTGTCACTTCACTTGGGCTGTCAATCCCGGAAAAGCGATGCACGGAGGACACGGATGCAGCACTTGCACACACTGGGCAGGCAGGGAGCGGCGGCCAGAAATACACAGACACACCCCCCACTTCGGGAGACGGACGGAGAGACTGTCCGCATAAACAACAACCAAAAAAAGAGGTCGATTTGCAACATCTGGCTTAAAAGTCCAAATTCTGCACCGTCCATTCCTACTGACAAGACTGCAGCTCCCTGGGGACAGAGAGAAGCCTGGCTCATCCCTGCAAGGACCGGAGATCGGAACGGGCACTCCACTTGGAATGAAAGCACTCTGCGTAAAACTAAAAATTGATCGCCTCCTAAGTGACGGGTGACTGCTTAAACACAACCACCATCATCCTCATAAGTGATAGGGAAGCTCTGAGAGGTCAGTCTTTCCTTGTGGAGATGCTGAAGAAGCTATTCCTGGAACCTCATTTAGAATATTTTTCCCGGAAACACGAGCAAGAATTAACAGCATTGTCTCTTGACCAAAATGATTAAGATTTCTGATAAAACCGTATGACCCAGCTTCCTGACTCTAAAGGGTGCTGTACAGAAAAGTTAGCCCCAAGGGGCCACATTTTCCGTTTATCTTCCTTGAGGAATGAATTTCGAACACACAGAAGATGGGAAGGTGTAGCGGACACCACGAGCCCGTCCTCAGATGACAGATTCCACTTTGAGTGTGGCTTCCGAGGCAGCCGGCTCAGAGAACACACAGTATAAGCCTCAGCTCCATTACAACCAGTGCAAGGGCAGGGGAGCGTCTTCCTGGGACTCGCTGTCCGCCCCCCCTCCCGCCCCCAAGAGCGCTCCCGGCCGCCACCAAGCCCCCAGTCCCGGTCTCAGGAGGAGCCTAGAGGAAAGGCTGGCTCCCCAGGCGCGGTTCAGAAGAAAGGGGGCTGCCCCGCCTAGGTATGGAACACTGTCAGGAAACCAAGGTTCTAGCGATGGTAAGGAATTTCTAACCATATGAAATCCAGTCTCTCATCTATTCAAAGAGGATGGCATTTCCTGAGAAAATATTTTTAAAATATTTTAAAAGATCAACAGGAAAGCAAGAAGGGAGCAGGTAATTAAAAGGTCTACTTTGTAACTTAGTCTCCAGGAATGCTAGCGAGCCAAATACTGCTCCCCATCCCACACTACCCTTCAAGAACACATCACGGTCACCAAAACCGATCCCACCGATGCTGCCAGCCTTGTGAGCTTCCCGGCTCTGGTCGGCATTCCCCTCCAGGAGCCCGGTCTCCTGCCTACCAGCCCAGGAAGACACGCAGCCTGGCCATTCTCTGCGGGTTCCCTCCCCAGCGCCTTGCTCTCCACCATTCCCGGGAGACAGAATGGACTCCAATGCGTCCAGAGCCCCTCTGACTTACACACTTTCCAACAAGGGCAGATTCCATCCAGAATCGTACCTGTGCCAAGTACTAAACAAGTCATCAAGGAAACGAAATTAAGGCAACTTCCTGCCTGTGTCCAGGCCCAGATCTTCCTAATAAAAAGGAAAAAATTCTACATTACCAACCGTCATTATACGGCATCAAAATAATAATTCATCCCATCTACAGGGGAAGAAAGAAGAGCAAATTCTACCTCCTTTTCCTATTAATTTCTGTCCCGCTAAGTGAGAAGTATCTCAAGGTCTGGCTGCCGCTACCAACAGCACGAGAACCCCGATCGCTAGTTCTCAGGCGGCCCGGGTCCTGCTGGGGTCCACAGGGACGGTCTCGCCATCGTAGCAAGCCTCGACTCACTTGTGCTGAAAGCAAAATGAAACACCATTCCACCCACACAGCAAGTCCGGTTTTCACAGGTTCTGAGGTGAGACAGCCCTAGGACAGTGGCTCGTGGCCACGGAGGGACAGGACAATGTGCATTAGTAGCAAAGGCTCAGTCCTGGAAAGCGGATGGGCCACCTCCCAAGGTTTGAATGTGCATGTTTTAATGACAGATTTAATCCAATCGTGCCCTTGCTTAAATGGCTCCTTAAAGACGTCTTTATATCACTAAATCTCAACAGCTTTTAAGCATCCATTATATTTGCCAAGCCAGGTAAGAAGAAAAGAACCCGTTAGTGCCCACGTAAGGCTCTGCACCGCGTCCTTCTCCAGCTTACTGCCGCAGGTGACTTTCAAACAGGCAGGGTACCTAACTGAAGCCACAACTTCTGTAAGACCATCAAGTCCACAGGGCGCGGGTGTGTGGAGGCACGAGGGCCTCGATGCCCTACAGCTAGTTTTTGTTTTAAAAGAAGCGGACGCGGGGCACCTGGCTGGTCCAGACGGCTCAGCCCCCGACTCTCGGTCTTGGCTCAGGTCACGCTCTCTGGGCCTCGAGGTCGAGCCCAAGTGGGCCTGCACGCAGCATGGGGTCCGCTGGGCTTCTCTCCCTGTGCCCCTCCCGCTCCTGCTCGGGTGCGCTCCCTTGCTCCTACTCCAAGATAAATAAATCTTTAAAAGTAATAAAATAATTAAAATAAAAAACAAAAGAAGCTACGAAAGTCAACGAGGAAAAGGTCCCACTCACAATCGCCAAGTGAAGCGGCGCTGCCCCGGGTGACTGGCCGGTGTGCAGGCTGGAGCCCAGGGTGCCCCAAGGTCATCAGAGAGCTACAGCCTGGGGTGCTCAGCCAGCAGGGCACAGGGCTCGCCACAGCAAGGCAGGCTTGGAACGCTGACCGCGGCCTGGCCTCTCGGGAGCACCCCGGCTCCCAGGAGCCCACCTGGTCGGCCCCCGTACTACCCGCTGTGGGCGCAGGCTGATGAGCAGCCGTGTACGGCCCCATGTCCCCACCCGCGCGGAGGCCGAGGAATTCCTGGCCGAGGAATCCCAGAGTCCCAGCAGGTGGGATTTGGAGCTTCAGGGGGCACGTCCCGCAGCTCCTCGGGAAGCTCTGGGAATAACCCCAGCCGGAGTCCCACCCGGCCCCGGAGGCGGCAGGACCACAGATCACACGACGCGCTTCGCAGGTGCACCTGAGCCGGAGCCCACGCGGACCGGCTTCTCGGACTGAGCAAACTCAGCAGCAGGGAAGGCGGATCGCAGGCACAGGAGCTCCGTCCAGGGACACACCTGGGACAGAAGAGGGGCCTGGGTATCCACCGAGCGGGTGTCGCCGGCCCTCAGTACTGCCCTGCAGGGAGGGCTGGTGGCTCCCCCGGACCACTCAGGGAACAGAGGCTGGGAGAGTCGCTCACTCACCTACGACCGTGCTGTGAGCAGGGGGGCCAGCAGGACCCCCAAACACTCCAGACGCACGGAGGTCAGGAAGCGGTCTTCTCAATGGACAGAGAAACCTCAAGATCCTCCCACAAATCCCCACGAACAGGATTTAGGAAAACATCCAGAGATTCGGGAAGCACAGAAGAAGGACATTCACAAGCGAAACAGGGAACTTTGGGCTTTAAGTTCCCACTGTGCTAAAATGCAGCTCCCTCAAACTGACTAAGTGACCCTGTCCTTTTAAAGCATTTGGCCACGAAAATATTTCATCTCTCCCTTCCCTCCGACAATAGCTTCGCAACCGCCCTTAGATGTGCCTGCCGCCTTCCCTGAGGGTCTGTGAGCGACGTCCGTCCTCACCCCGGGAACTGCAGCACTATGTGCCGCCCAAGAGGTACTCCCTGCTCTGTCAGTTTACTCAGAAGAAGACTCAGGACCTCCCAGGGAGGCTAGGCCATAACGCAGTGTGCTTTCCCGTCTTCCTTCCGGGTAGCACGGCCTACAAAATCTACTCTTCCCCAGGAAGCATCTCTTGCTACTTCTTAGAAAGGTCGTCAGGGTGACTTCACGCCAACCCCGTCGTTTTAGGGAAGGGAAGTTCAGCTTGGCAAGAAATGGGAGCAGAGAGTAACGCGAGGATTCAAAACAGACGCTGGTGTTTCTCCCGAGTGATGATGTCAGGGAGTGTGGCTCTGTGTCAAAACACGGGGACAGGCGCGTGCTTGCTAAGGAGACCCGGGGCGTGTGGGCCTCCGCCCTCCCCCAGCTTTTCTTTGCTTTGCGAACTCCTCACAGAGGGCAAGCTGCCTTGTAAGCCACTCGGTCAGAAGGCGAGCAGAACCAGGCCGTGATTCCGGAATCACGTTTCTCTCCGCGCGGGACGAGCGCCCGGGAGAGAAGGCAGACCCGACCCGGGAACGCCCTCCCCGCCAGCCGGAGGCCCAGCCCGGAGCCCGTGCGTCCAAAGCAGCCCAGACCAAGCGCGGGCGTGTGTCACATGAGCTTTACCTAATGTTTAAATTATTATTAAGTTATCAAATGGCCTGACGAACCAGATAATTCAATAAAGAAAAAAAAATCAGTTGTCCATAGTTGTGAATAAAAACGTAATGGATCCTCTCTCTGAGTAGTTTGGATCTGGCCCACGGGCTTCAATCTTCTCATTAGGACACAGATGTCCAACCCAAAGAGCAAAGGCAAGATGTAAAACCAGCAGCCCAGAAGGAAAAGATACATTCCTAACCTAGTATAACCACAGAATCCCTTCATCTCTCATTATCTTGAATAGTTCAGTCTTTTTTTTCTTCCTGATTTGTAACACCCGCCGTGCAAAGCCCTTCAGGAAGGAGCGGTCTCCATCGTAATGTACATGGCACAGAGAGCCCAGTTTACTACCCAGGATGCTCACCAGCAGCAACCCTCCTACCCCGGAAGGAACTGCTTGCTGTAATTTTAATTTTTACGACTCAATATCTTAGCATTTTCCCACTTTATTTGTCTCAAAGGCTTATAAAATTAATAATTCCAACTGGGTCCCCGAGAAAGCAGCAGAGTACATGCATGGTTGGAGAGGACCAGCACTGTTTGCTTCGGCAAGTTTACTCCGACATTCTTACCCTGCACCAGCTGCGATTCCCAATTAGCATCTCCTCTTTGAGACCGCTGTTTATTATGATCACGAACAAATGGGTGCAATTACTTCTTTTGAGACGTGACAAGTTTTTGTCCCTCTTAGCAGAAAGGAACAGAGCACCGGTAACAATAGGTCACCTCTGAATGGCACGCGCGCGCTCACACACACAGGTCACCAGAAAAAGAACTCAAGTGGGCAACCGTGAGAGCACAGGTGCGGAGACGGGGAAGCCGGAATGCGAGAAGCATGCCAACCCGATACGGTGCGGCCAGAACCCCATCACATCGTGCAGGGGGCTTGTCCAGTGCCACCGATAAAACGTCCCCTAGCCCCACGATAAGCAGCAACACGCAAAGCGAAGTCAAGCAACTGCAGCCGGGACCCGAGGTTTTCAGGGTGCTTGAGCAGTTGTGGCAAGAACCGCACAGGGTCATTAATATACGACTAGGGTTGATCTGGTGAATCCCTATATACACTGATTCAAAACGCTGAGTACCCAGTACACTCTCTCTGCAAGCCAGAAGAATGCTACGACTCGTCCCATAAATCACTGCTTTGAAAATAAATGAATAAATAAACCAGCTCTGAAAAAAGAGACAACCCATTTGAAAAAGGCTGGGATGAGGAAGGCAGAAAGTGACTCATACCATCCAGCAGCTTGTAGTCCAAACCATAACGAGGGTATAAAGCCAGCCGCCCAGTAGAAAACAAAATAGAGTCATTGTTACCCCTCTGACCCCCTGAGGCTCAGATCTAAGCTAGCTACCCCGTTACAAATATCTTACGACTTTACAGATCTGTGCCTTTAACGTGCCCGTTGACTCGCCTAATTTGACGCCTGTATTTATTCACCGAGAAAAGAACATTCAAATTTAACTATTTTCCTAACTCGGAAGAACTCTTGTAATCACATCCACACATTTCAAATCCCACACATATCGATGCTGCCATTTTGGAAATTTTTTAAAAACACAGGTAACAATATTTTAGGTCCACCGTGCCAAGAATCCCGTCTCACTCACAATACTTCCTGCTATTCGACAACTCTGGGATGGATGTAACAAGTAAATCCTGTCCCCGATCCCGAGGTCTGACTGCAGGCGGAGGGCGTCCCCGCGGCCCCCCAGCTCTCTCCCTGACCCTGCTGACCCCGCCCCTTCCTCCTCTCCAATTACAACAAACTATCAAGGAGCATCTGCAAGAAAACACTTTCTTCACACATTTGTTTTCCAGAGTCAGCTGTGTCCTTTCAGTAGGATGAAGGATGACATCCACACGGTTTAGGCTGCGTGAGACACGGCTGGGTCTTCCCGACCTTGGAAGTGGTCCTAAGGTTGTCAGCTGGGGCGGAACCGAGGTCTGCAGCAACCGGGCCCTCCGCCCTCCGCGAACACAGGGGCGGGACTCGAGTTCCAGAGTCACGGGCGCCTGTTATCTCGCGCCCAACAGCCCTGAAAATCTACAAACATTCCAACTGGCCGTCTCTTTCCCATGTCACTCTTTGGTGTCAGGAATGTGCCTGTGAACTGCCCGTGGGCCTGGGCCCCTTGTCCGGCAGGTTGGCAGTCGCTCACTCACCGAGACAGTGTTCGGCCAGACTCCGCGATGGATGGCGGCAGGACTTGCAGCCATTCGGGATATTAATCAGCAAAGCAGGGCATGAACTGAATAACCCCCGTAAGCAAAAGATAGGAAGTGAGCAGACATACTAACGAAAGAGGCGAAAAGTAAAATATGGCATCTATTTCGTAAAAACACCGTCCTCTACAAGCCCCAGTTTTCACAGGCAGTAGTATCCCTAGGCGGTTTCCCTAAGTTCTACCCAAAGAAGACTTCAGCCACTCCTGGGTGAGAGAAGGGCACTGCGTGTGCACAGCCCACGAAGCTACCTACCACCTAGCCCAGAAACTCCCTGCTGAACTGCAGTCAACAACGGGAATTACGTATTCTGTTCCTTCTCTACTTGGCTTGATGTTTCTATTTAAAGTCTTTCCTTGAGTCGAAAAAAATGTTTATTTACCCATTAATGATATTATTTGGGGGTCTTCCTAAAGCCAAAAAGGAAAATGCATGTTTCCAAAAGGCAGTAATGTCTGGAAGGGAAAAAGACATGCTTCAGGAGAAAGAGCACGGGAAAGGAGCCACGGCCACTGCACCCGGCACCGACCCCAAGTCCCTGAGCCCCGGACCCACAACCCTGGCCCCCCACCACCGACTGGAGCCAGACCCATGGACTGGCGGCTGTCAGTGCCCGTGGAGGGGCTGCCTGCCACATGTCCCGGCAGAAAGCCCCCGCACTTTGCTGACATGGCTGTTCTGCAGCGAGGGAAGCACAGGGAAGTCAAGACAGTGGAAAGAAAAAAGGAGGCAACCAGTAGGGCAGGAAGTAAAAATCAGAGCTCTGCAGCCAAGAAGTCAACCTGCAGCCCTTTACCAAACCGTGCCCCACTCACATAATACAACACCGGGATCTGTAACAACAGAAAGGACCGACCCAAACTGCACCCGTGGGGGAGCCAGGCCCCACAGACAACACCGACCGACCGCGGGTAGGCCGGGCAGGAACCCCGAGAGAAGAGCCTGCCTGGTTTTCAACCTTCATTATGTGCTTCAAATGCAACTGTTTTTCCATCCTCCCCTGAAGGAACGAAGCCCTGGAAATTCCACGTGTTTCCACAATAGTTTCTGATATTGCCATAAACGATGAAGGCTGATTTAAAGAATTCTCTCCGCATGAATCATGACTGACGATAAAATGTGATAAAAGTTGTTTTAACTTTTCACTTTGCAAGTGGATATGCTTGGGGATTTTTAAGTTCCACGATGTAAAAGACAGAGATTTCTGATCCTTCCGATCTTGGGCTTCTTCTCAGAAGCAACGCTGAGAAACAAGGTGATTCATCTAATTTAAGCCAGTAGAACTCTTCTGCGTGGCTACAAGCCCTGAAATTCCCAGTGACTGAGAGAGTGCTCCATCAGCTCAGCACGGACAAAGCAACTCAAGGATGACACAGCTCCTGTGCGGGGGCAGCGGGGCAGTGGGGCCAACGCACCCACCCTCCGACGGTTTCATTCTTCAGCGTTCAGCCCAGGTCTAGCAAGGTTTGTGCAGACAGGAAAACCATAATGTACTTCCCACATGCAAACACATACCCCTTTCTCTGCCCAGACACTCAGTAAGAAACTCATTAAGCCCTTTTTAAAAATCTGTGCAGATGGAAGGCATTCATGGAGAACGAGACGGAGCACACCGGGGTCTACTGCCACGCTCTAGGCAGTGGAATATATTCCTTACCCTCCAAGACGAATGGTGACAGGCCAGTGTCATCGAACAGGTACGCGTGCCCCAAGTTCACACTTGTAAGCAACCACTCCCCATGCAGCATGGGGCCAGGACACCCGTCCTCAGCACTGTCCCAGCCTCGAGGAGCATCTGTGAGCTGATGTCCAGACCGACGGGGGAAGGGGCTGCAGTCCCATCGAGTTCAGAGGAGGGCATCCCACTTTGCTAACACAGACGGGGTACGGACACTCACTGTCCGAGTCACACGGACTCAGCAAACACGTGTAGGGGTACGGCATGAAGGTCGGGGTGCCATCAGGAATACAAGAATACAACGCGCAGCGAGGGCCACGATGGCCCCAGAGGGAGGAGGAACCCCATCTGAACACCGACAAAAATCACAGAACTTGGGCAAATATTTTCCAATGGCCAGTCCATCCTTTCCAGCCATCTGCCCACAGCGCACACTCTGTCCAGCAGTTTAAATCTAAATATCGTCCCCAGCTGCCTAGAGCACTGTATCCCCTGCCTCCGGGTCCACTGAGGTACCAGAAAAGCCCTCATCGCCTTCCACCAGCCGGAATAGTGTCTGCTAAGCACGCAGAGTCCAGGAAACAGCCTCCTCTCCTCCCACGGGAGTGCTTCACATTACAGAACATTACAATACCCTGCAGAACCCCAAATTTGAAATAGAAAAATGCCCAGTGTCGGTCAAGCTGAGAAGGCAGTTACCACCACGCCATGGCCCACACGTTTATCCCTGCCTTGCCCTGAATGTGTTAAAAAGGAAAACATAAAGTCAACATCAGCTCCTCCCTGCTGATGAAAATTGGCACGAATGAATGTACTTTCTGGCTCCCCGCCCTCCCAAAACCGTTACACACGCGCACACACACACACACACAAAAGTTCACCAGGCTGAACTGCTCCAAATGTGAATTCAAAACCAGCCAGCCTGTCCCCGCCACTCGGGATGGTGGTGGCCTTTACAGGGTGAGCTGGGTGGACACCAGATACACATTAAACATCTCCCATTTGGGAACTTCGGTGCCTCCCTTTCTAAGACAGCAAAACCCCACGGAAAACTTATGACAGTTGAGCACATGACCCCACCATTAGGAGCAAATAGGAAACCGCATGGAACACTCCCCGAAATCCCTGTAGCCAATCTGTCACAAATCCCCAATCCGAGAGATGAGAGCGAGTCGCCGAACCTGGCCGGAGGGGGAGGCTCCGCGGTGACACCCACCCTTCCGACCACGACACACAGAACAATAGTAGCGCGACCCTCCCCCCGAAGGGCAGCCTGCGCCCAGGCCAGGACGCCCGGACCGCCGGGCTCCAGCCCCAAGTGCAACGCCAAGTTTCGCATTAGAATAAGGCCAGCCGGCACCTCAGGCCGTGCGACGCGGACGTGTCCCCAGCGCCGGGCGCCGGGCGAGCGCACGGACGCGCACCAAGGACACGGCTCCCCGCCAGGCCGGCGCAGCGCGGCCCAGGCGCCCCCGGCCCAGGCGCCCGTCCCCGCCCCAGGCCGC
>ML106727.1:16619-58392 GCA_003697995.1 Taxidea taxus jeffersonii
ACGGGGGAGGACAGGGCCGCCCGGGAACGGGGGCGCGCTCGGGGCCCGGGCGGGGGTGGGGACGGGGAAGCGGGGGACTGCGGACGAGGACGCGCGCGGGGGGATGGGGACGCGTTGGCGGGGACGCGTTGGCGGGGGGAGGGCGGTGCTCGGCCGAGAGCGCGCGCCGGGGCTGAGGCGGGGGCGCGGGGATGAGCGCGAGGACGCGCACCGGAGGTGGGGTCGGGACCGGCGGGCCGGCGCAGCGCGCGCTCCCAGGGGCGCGCTCCGGGACGCGGGGGCGCGCGCACCGGCCCAGCCCAGCCTCCGCCTCCTCTCGGCTTAAGGCGAAAATACCTGCTGGAGCCCCGGCCTACGTGCGGGTTGGAACCGAAGTGCTCTGGGTCCCTGAGGGCGGAACGCGTTTTATGGACACTTGGGGCCGAGGGTGGACACACGGCGCTGGGTGGGAAGTTCCTGATTCTGGATCCAGAGCGGCCTGTGCCCGCGTGCGAATCCGTGCTCCGGACTAGGCTCGTTTCCCCGCCTGAGAAAGGACGCGATGGAATCACCCGATGCCCACGTCCCGCAGCAGCCCTACCAGGCTGTGGCCCGAGCGCCCGCGGTCACGGGGACCCAGACGCCCTCGGGCCGGGGCTCCCTGCTTCCCCACGCGCGGCCACAGTGGCCGCGGGACCGAGCGCTCTTCCGCTGCCTGCACGCCCTCCCCGTGAGGGGCCCCCAGCGCATCGGGGTCACCTCTGCGCGCTCATTACCACAGCGGGGTCTCTGTCCTGGCGGTTCGGAGAGGCGGCCTCACACCCACTGTCCCCGAGCAGCCTCGCTGGGATGCCACGTACCCCGAGGGCCACACGCCCAAAGTCGGGGTTTCTGACTTCCAACTACTTCGCCGCCTCCTGCGTTATCAGGCCCGTCGGCGTCCTGCAGACCCCCTCTCCCTCCCTTCACACGCTCTGCTTCTCAGGGCTCTCGAGGCTCTGGCAGGACGACTGGATCCTGCGACCCGCGGCCCCTCCCACGCTGGGAGCCTTCCCGCTCGGTCCTCCGCACCGGGCCCTGGCTGCCCTGGGCTCCCAGCAGAGGCGTCCACCCCCCGCGCAAACGCAGCCACCGCGCTGCCCGCACCGGCTCCTGAACACGAGCGAGGCTGGCCCGGGCTCCAGATCCTCCACCCCTGACCTCCGGCTCCTCTCCAGCACTCTCGCTCTCTTCACCGCCTTCCTCCATGCTGTGCCTTCATACTGGGGGGCCTGCCCGCCCACACCCTCCCACATGCGTCCTTAACAGGGCTCTTCGCCCTCGCCAGCACCCGCTACTTGCTGCCCTTACCACGTTGACCTTTTGTTGACCTTCCTCAAGTGCAGGCTCCTCACGATGCCAGCCGTGCTCATCTTCCCAGTCCCCTTGATGTGACCGTAGTGGCAGCTGAGAGAGCTGTGGGCGCTTCTCATGCACATCTGTCTTCTCCGTGGGCATCGGGGAGGGGAGCGCTGGGTGTGCGCGCTGATGAGCCCGAGAGGCCTGAACCCCAAGCTCCTGGGCCTCGTGTTCTGTGGGCTGAGCCCAGCGGACACTGGGAGCCAAGCTGTATGCCCACTGCTGTTCCCTCTTCACGATACACAGGCCACCGTGTCATAGGGAGCCCTGGCGTCCAGCCCGCCGGTGCTGCAGGCAGAAAGCTTGACAGAAATCACCGGCGGCAGAACGAGGACGCACAGCCCAGCCCCTGGAGCAAAGCCCAGTCCCTCATAGCGAAGCAGGACTGCAGACTGCACACTCCCAACAACGAGGGGTGTCAAGTCCTTCTCGGGCCGGATGATGTCGCTTTTTAATGCAAGGATGGGCCTGGTCATTTACGTATGATGCTGCAACTCAGGTTGGTCCCAAAGAAGACTATGATTTTGCACGAAGCACATTGACAGTAGACTTCGACTGTGAGCCGACGGTTCGTCATTTCGCCAGGTCTTCGTGTCACTACACACGAGCCAGGAGGCGATGTGCACCCGGCATTTCCAACAGCCTGACACTCTCACCCGGAAATCCCGCCATGTCCTCAAACCTGGTATGTCCAAAATCAAAGCCCTCCTACTGCCAGTCCTGGATCTCTGTTCATCTCGGACCCTGGCCTCGCTCCCCGTCGTGACGCGTCCCTTGACCCATGCTGTTGCCGGTCTCGCGCATCTCTCCCCCTCCCTGCCCACAGCGCCTGCCTAACCCAGCCCTGCAGAGCAGCTCCGCCCAGCCTGTCTTCTCCTTCCAATCTTTCCTGCCGCTGCTGCCAGATTGCTGTTCCCCAGCGACACCTTGAACAGGTCATAGTCCCCGTGCTCCACAGCAGACACAGATTCTCTGCCTGCAGAGCAAAGGACTCCTTGATGGGACCCTGAGGCTTCCCCGGGCCCGGCATAGTTTCCGTCCCACCTTCTGCTCCATGGCTCCCCACATGCTGTGTGCCCCGGCAGAGAGCCTCCCCTCCGTCCCCTCCTCCCGTGTCACGGCTGTACGGCAAATCACACCCACTCATGCCCGCCTCAAATGGCACTTCTTCCGTGAAGCCTCTTTCCTGCCCTCCTCATTGGGAAGCTTCTCGACACCCCCTCTTTTTCGGCCTGTTCGATCTGGGATGTGTCGTCCACGTGTGGGTCTTATCCGGCAGCTAGTTTATCTATAATGTCCCCGCCGTGTCGAATGACATAGAAACAACGTGCTGCTTCTCAGCATGCAGCGCGGCCCTGCGGCAAGGGACGGGGCCGCCCCCCACTCCATTCCGTTGCAGCCACGGTCAGCCTCAGGCGACGGGGAGCTTGTGGGACCCTGGGGCGTGTGCGCGTGCATCTATGTACAAAAACCTGGTTCAGATGAATGTGAAGGCAGACGATCGGTACCCAGGAGAGGCCTACTAGAATGAAGTGAACACATGCTAAGGGCTGTTGGCTTCCAAGGTCTGCACAAAGTCCTGAAATTTCTGCCATTGGGGTTCTTTCCAGAAAGCCACTGGAAAATCTCGAGGCGGCTCCCCGACAGTGGTAAGACCTCAACGGCATCTATTAGCACGCCGGCCTGGTTTAATTTACCAGATAAGCTGGCCTTTATGCAACAAAGCCCAGAGGGTCTGAGACACAGCACCAAGCACTGAGGTGTGAGGAGGAGCGGTGTGAGGAGGCGGGATGACCCTGCGGGCCGGCGCAGCCTGCCAGGGGCTCCCGGACTGGAGAAACACGGGAACACGGCATGGGAAGCTCACGCTGGTCCTGTGCCATCCCGGCTAGGCGGGTCCTGGAGACAGTGTTTTGGGTTCCATCGAGGGGCAGCTACATAAAGCCAGTTAAGTAATTAATCATCATGCCAGCAATTTGGGTGCCTCCCTCTGAACCTTGCTTTCCGGTTTTGGGTCCTTTGTCACCGCTCTTTGCCCACCTGTGAATTCAGAAAATTCCCAGCCAATTTGCAGAGAGACCTTAAACACTCTCGTGGAGCTGGGCTCCAGACTTCGGACAGTGTGGTTGGGACTGACGCGAGCAGTAAAGGAATGTACTGACCCAGCGCCCGAGGGGCGGAGAGGGCTTCCTTATTCAGGAGGCCGTGACCGCGGGACGCGCGGGCACAGGGGGACGGCTTCCCTTCAGAAGTGAGTCTCAGAGTCGGACCTTTACTTCCGAAGCCTGGCGGCTGGTAAGAGTTGATTATCTCCCTCCTTATCAGAGTCATGTGGGGTTTGTTCACGTGTGCTTTCTCCTGGGGATCCCAGCCTCGTGATGTTTTTTACCTTTTCCAAAGTCATTAGGAAGAGCTGCTTGTAAGATACCATGGTGGTTTCTCCGTAAGCACTTAGGTCATCCACCGGTGATGACCCAGTTCTGGGCTGAAATTTACCTACGGACTATGCCTGGCAGTTTGGGGTGGGGGAGGGTCACCTTTCATCTGGGTCTCACTCTGTTATCAACAATTCAGCTTGGATGGAGTGAGTTGGATTTAAAGAAGGGAAGGAAAGTGAATAATCTGATGCAGAAAGTTTGGATTTAATCAGTACTTATTTTTTTTAAGATTTATTTATTTATTTGTGAGAGAGAGAGAGACATAACACGAGCACACAAGCAGGCAGAGCCAGAGAGAGAAGCAGGCTCCCTGCCGAGCAAGGAGCCAGATGTGGGGCTCGACCTCAGGACCCTGGGATCATGACCTGAGCCGAAGGCAGCCGCTTAACCAACTGAGCCACCCAGGTGTCCTGGGTTTAATCAGTGCTTAGAAAGCAGCTTGAATGCCTGAATGAGACTACTCTATGCGCGCAAGAAATCATTAACACTTTGCGACGTTTTTTTACATCATTAGAGAGTTAACTAAATCATATGCATGTGACTGACTTTGGTGAACCGTACGGGCGTGTGCATTTCATCTCTGCTGCCTTCCTCAGGAAGCAAAGAAGCTCCCACCTGTTTCCCTACTAAGAACGGGCATAAAGGCAAGAGAGAAGCAAGAAGTAATCCAAAGATTCCCACAATTACTTGGGTTTTGCACGCCATTGCTGGAAGTGCTGAGGATTGAACTGTGAGTGGAGGACGTCTTGGTGGAAAACAAGTGTGTGGAATTTGTCTCGGAAAAGTAGCCCCAGTGTTTCCTTGCGTCCGTTATTACAGATCAATGTGCAATTGTCAATAAGGTGATTATTTCTGATCATTTTAGTGACTTGTTAATCACTTGTACTAACGGTGCTACGGTAGCACAAAACACAAATTATTAGTCCCGTTTGGTCTTAGACAGCATCGTATTTTATAGCATATTTCGTTTGCCAATTATGATCGACTAATGTCTGGCTTAATTAAGCTAACGTCAAGATTGTCGTTCCCAGAACTCATACCACTTAATCGCTGAGACAAGTGACACGTAGGCTTTTTTTATTCAAGATTTTGTGAAGTGTTCTCAGATATAAGGCTTTTTGAGTGTTTAGAACATAAGCTTTTGGAGTCGAAGAGAGGAGAGTAGTTGAAGACTCAAATCTTGCCATCCAAAATCCACAGCATCATAAAAGAAAAATTCAAAATTGATTCATCCCTTCGAAATGGAAACTACCTCTATGCACCACGTTCGGTGCCGTCCCGACCGGCCTCGACCACGCCAGGTAATGCTTCACCACCATGTCTGTGCTGCAGTCTAAACAATTTAATTGCATAAAAGGCAGAATCCTGTTATCATGAAGATAATGACAAGCAGTGTTTTCAGTGAGTCTGTACCAGCTCCCACACATACTCAAAGAGAACAAATAAAAATAAAGAACACGACGCTTGGAGTGCCTGGGGGGCGCAGTGGGTTGAGCGTCCTACTCTTGATCTCAGCTCAAGCGTCCTCTCATGATCTCAGGGTCGCGGGACTGAGCCCTGAGTCGGGCTCAAGCTCAACACAGTCTGCTTGTCCCTGTCCCTCCCGCCAGCTTGTGTGCTCTCCGTGTGCTCTTTCTCTTTGTCTCTAATAAATAAATAAGTAAAATCTTTCAAAAAACAAAAAACAAAGAACGTGATGCTATACTGTCCATGGCAGACCGTACACGGTGAAGAGAGTCCCCAGGACTCTGGGGTCCTCACCATCACCCTATCCTGAACGAGAAGATAAAGTTGGTCCTTTGAGAATGGGACTGGGCGGGAGCAGGAGGGGATGGGCAATCCAGGCAAAGCCTAATCCCAGTTACGGTGGGAGTTGTGTCTTTATCTTCCTGCCACGCTCACAGTCACGTAAATAGACTAGGGTGAGGTCCGGCAGGCTCCCAAGAAGCAGAGCCTGAGGCAAGGGTTCAGAGGCACTTGCTGGATGGAAGGGATGCTTCTACAAGAACCTGTGGGGAGTGAACACATCAGGGCAGAAGGGAAAAGGCAGACCACAGTGGCCCAATCTGCGGACTGATGGGCCAGTGGGCTGTGCAGTATGAGCTGCATGGGTCTGCTTAGACTGGATTATTTGGGGACAGTAAATGCATCTTCTCTTCCTTATGATCTTCTTAGCAACATTTTCTTTTCTGCAGCTTACTTTAAGAAGACAGTACGTAGTACACATCACATGCAGAGTATGAGCGAGCCCACTGTGTGTGACCGGTAAGGCTTCCGGTCAGCAGCAGGCTGCCAGCGGTTAAATTTTCGGGGAGTCAGAGTTAGACCTGGGTTTTCAACTGTGCAGGGGTCAGCACCCCTAACCCCACATTGCTCAAGGGTCAAGTGCACCCTTATGCACAAGAAAGGTGGAAATGTGGAAAGAGAAAAATAAAGGGCAGAGGAAAGATGAGAGAAAGAAGCCGAGGGCCCAGGAGAGAAGTCAGGGAGGCACCGGCCGCGGGGAAGCAGGGCCACGCTGGACCAGAATGGCGGACTGGGAGAAGGCGACAGAAAGGCACACAGAGCTCCAAACCAGTCATACTGAAGTGACAAATCCCATAAGAATTTTAAAAACAGGCAAGCACAATGCTGTTTCGAAATGCTGCTGTGGAGATTAGCTCCCGTGTTGCGTTGTGTTAGGTTCTGACGGCTGCACAACAATGGGGCACAAGCCGAGTGGTTTAAAGCAAGGGAAGCTCAACAAGGCCGGAAGCCCAGAGCCCAGGTGTCGCGGAGGCCTGTGCTCCCTCCGGGGCTGCTGGGGAGACTCCCTCCCTCCCCCCGGCTCCCAGCTCCTGGAGGCTCTTGGCAGTCCCCTGCTTCTCAGCTACGTCGGACTCTGTTGTCACACTGGTGTCCCTGCGCCTGTGTCCCGCTCCAGAAGCCCCTCTTCATAGGGACACCAGTCCTCTCGGATCAGAGCTCACCCTAGCGACTCCTCTGAACTTGGTCGATGCTGCAAAGACTGTTTCCAAGTAAAGCCACGATCTGAGGTCCTGAGGGTTTGCGCTTCAAGAGATCTTTTGGGTCACACCATCCAACCATAACAGATGTCAATATGGGAAGAACACATCTGGATGAAAATCTTTACATCCCAAACCCCAAGAAATCACAAAATTACGAAACCAACCAGCCGAAAGTAGGGAGCTGAGGCAGTAGGAGAAGTTTTAAGGGACGTGTTATCCACAGCTCCATCTCCGAATAGCAAACAGTGGCCAGCTGAAGCGGAAGCGATGAAAGTCCGCTGTGAACGCCGTCATGAGCGTCCCCCCACTTACCGCGGTTCTCCGTGCGATTGTTCCATGTCGACGCTTTCCGGCGGCCGAGAACAGTACACATTCGACAGAAAGACACACCGTGAATTGTGAGACTTGGATCTGGTCCGGGGGAGCGGCACGTGGGAAGCTCTCGGTGATGACGCGGGACAGCGGCTCCCAGTCGGCCCTGGCGATCGCGGGGTAGCGGCCGATACACGAGAGCCGTCCCGCACCCAGACGGCCATCCTGTCCCGCTCGGTGCGGGACTCGGTGATCGCAGGAGCTGAGCGGCCCCTCGGTATGACACCGGCTTGGCACGGGGCGGTCCTGCCCAGCTGCGGGCTGACGACGTGTCCCGAGTGCACGGACGTGAGCCGTCCAGGCCGTGCTGTCCCACGTTGGCTAAGTTAAACGCATTTTTGATGGAACAACGTCTTCAGCTTACAACAGGGTTACCAGGACGCAGCCCCATTGTAAGTCAAGGGAGATCTGTAGCTTCATTTCCTCTTTTTTTTAAAGATTTTTATGTGTTTATTTATGAGAGAGATTGGGGGAGAGAGCACAAGCAGGGGGAGCAGAGGGAGAGAGAGAGGCAGGCTCCCCACTGAGCAGAGGGTTCTGATGCGGGACTCGATCCCAGGGCCCCGGGATCATGACCCGAGCCGAAGGCAGACGCTTCAGAGCCCCCCAGGCGCCCCGTAGTCTTATTCGTAGCCTGTGGCAGACACAGAGTGCTCGGCAATCACCGTCAGGCGACTAACTGATATGCTGCCGCTCTTTGCCACCCAAGACAGTTTCCCTGTAATGTCACCATGGCTTAGGTCACATGAGTAGATGGACGCCTGCTTGGAGAGGGCCTCTGGCTCTGCAATTTGGGAGAACAAAATGTTTACTTTTATTACAATTGCACTGTTACCGGTGAACGCGGCTTCTGTCAGCAGGCAAGTGGGCTTCCGGGCCACGCTGGGGGGCAGCCCTCCTCCTGCAAGTGGGGCCCGTGTTCGGGGGGCAGCGCGCGTGTGTTCTCTGCATGCGGTTCCCTCCCGAGAGGAAGAAGAGCCGCAGCATCCGGGCTGTCCCTTGCGCACCCCACCAGTCCCAAGAGATAGCTCGTTCCTCCTGGGGCAGAGAGTCGGTGTGTGTGAGCACAAAGGTTAGAAACAAGACAGTAACAGACTTTCCTCCACGCGGAAGAAAAAGGACATGAGGAACGGGGAGACATATCCCCCACAACAACGTCTAAAAAAATAGAAAATGTAATCAACAAATTATTGATGTGATTGACCTCCCATAAAATTTTAGTGAGAGATTATTGTCAGATATGGGGAAAATTATGAATGATGAGCAAAAATACTAATGTAGTAGAAAAAATAAGGCAGTTGGTTTTAGGAAAACAAAAACAAAAGAGCCATAATCAGTGATTTATAAATTCTGTTAAATTGTGAATAAATTTCCTTGTGATGCAGGTAATGTTGGTATGGTTGGATTTAGGTCTATTGTTTTGTTATCAGTTTTCGGTTTCAGTTCCTCTGTTCCTCCTTTCCTAACTTCTTTGGAATTGATCCATTCTTCTAACCCTGGGCTGACATTTCCCCACCCAGCTCTGCCCTGGGGTGTGTCTCACTGTCCTATACACACATTACACACACAGACACGACCTACGCCACACACCGGGGAGGTGATGTTTGCCTTCCCACTCACATCTTACAGAAATTAGGAGGAGAAACGTTAATGCATACGGCCTTTTCTCTTTACCATTTTGTATGTTCTTTATTCATTCCTGTGGATCTAAATTTCTATCTGGGGTCATGAAAAAACCTCCTTAGATCTGCTATCGCAATTTTGCTGGCAACGAAGCATCTTCGAGTTTGAATACTAGAAATGCTGCGGGGTTCAGAAGTCGGGGTGACAGTTTTATTCTCTTGGAATAACTGTGTTCCCGTCTCGTCTTCTGGACTCGTTTCTGACAAGACACCAGCGTTCGCTCCTGCCCTTGCCCACTTGCGGTAACTGTGATTTTTCTCTGGTTCCTTCAAGATATTCTATCTTTGGCTGCAACAATTCGGTGTGCCCGAATGTGAGTGTTGCTTTCTTTGTATTTATCCTGGTTAAAGTCTGTGGCGCTTTTTTAATATGGAAGATTTCGCTTTTCACAAAATTCAGGTAATTCTCAGCTATCGTCCCAGTATTTTTTTTCTGCTCATTCTCGCTCTCGTCTCCTTTGGGATTCCTCCTGCACGTGCGCGGCTGGTTGATGCTGTCCTAGGGGACAAGGTGTCTCTTCTGTGTCTTGTTTTCCAATATTATTTCTATTTTTCAGATAGAATGGTTCACTGGACCCTTCCCTCTAACATCTGGAATCCACTCTTAAGCTCATCCTATTAACTTTTCATTTTGTATACAGCACTTTCCCATTTTCTCTCTCCCTTTGGTTTGTTTTTGTAATTTGCGTCTCTGTGTTAATACCCCCGTCCGTCCCTTGGTTTGCACTGTGTACTTGAATGGCTATCCGAGACAACACACACTTGTAACAGTTGCTTGGCAGTCCTCGCCTGCCGACCCCAACATCTGGGCAACCGGGTTGAGTTTCCAAACTGATTTTCTCTTGACTCTGACTCATATCATTCCATTTCTTTGCATATCTAGTAATTTTTTATTGCATGCTGGACACGGTGGACAATCTACTGCAGTGAGAGAAAATCGCGTTTTCTTCCCGCACAGATGTTCACATTGTTCAGGCAAACAGTGAAATCAGTGGTTCTTACTTTTGGTTTTGTTAGCCTTGGTTTTATCCTTCCTTGCAGTGGGACTGTCTTGGTTTACAACGTATGCTTGGGACACGTCTCCTACTATCGGCTGTGGACTTTACTCTTAAGGTTTAGCCTTTCTGAAATTTTAACTCCCTTCCAGAATCTTCACTGAGGTCTCTCCAGGGCTGAGGCCAGTCCTCCGCTGTCTCGCAGAACTGCGTGCCTTCCGGGGCCGGCCTTTGGCCCTCAGGCTGCCCCAGGTGCTCTGACAAAGCCTCCTGGAGTTTCTCCCTTTGCCTACACGTCCCCCAGGCATCCCTCATGCAAGAATCACACTGAACCCCATGCTTGGATCTCCTCTCTGCACAGCACCTTTCTCGGAAACCCCGCCAAAGTAGTTCCAGCACTTCAAAGACCTGAACTCCAGCCTCTTCTCCTCTTGGAGAGAACACCTCCGGCCTAAAACCAGAATGATCACGGGACAGCGCCGGGCTCGCTTCCTACGTTTCTCTTCTCCTGTGATGCTCATTTTTAAATGCCTGGAAAGAACTGTAGCCTCTATTTCGTGGTTGGTTTCAGGGGAGAGAAAGTCCGTGTCATGGGTTGTAGGAGAGGTCTCTGAAGAATACTTCATAAACGTCATCCAGTTTGGGCAAACGCCAGCCCAAACTGGAGAAAGAGCAGGACAAATTCTAAAGGGATGTGTCTGGCCGAGCGAGAAAGTAATAGAATGAGCACACTCATAGGAGTTTGAGACGGATCTATGCTGATGGTTTATTTTGCCTTACATAGTTACATAATAATGGAAATTCTGAAAATTAACATAAATAACAACATAGTTTGGGAGGGAGAGAAGAAGAAATGAATGTGAGTAAGCCTAAAGAGAAGGAGGTATAGAAGAAAGCTCTGTCCTCATCTTGTGGGCGTAGACAGTCCATAGTAGCATCTAAAAGTGAAAAGTGAAGACAGCACCATACGCTGCTTCTTTCGAAATACCGAGGGAAACACAAGGGAAACGCCATGAATGCCTGCCTCTAGGAAGTAAGCTGGGATAGCTCTGGGGCCGCTGGTTTTATTAGACGTCTGATCGTACGAATGCATACTTCTACCGTGAAGACAACATACACAGAAATGTGGATAAATGTGGTGGCACTTAAAGAAACAGAAAGCCAGTGGATCCTCAAACATGTCAGAAAATTAGTTTTCACTGCAAATCTAATTATACCATTTTTAAACTTTTCTATTGCAACATGTAACATATAGTACCTGCGTAAGTGTCATTGGCAACTCTCAAATCGTTGGAAAGCCGAGTCACTGTGAACCAACCCAAGAAACTGAACCTGATTAACTTCCCAGAAGTCCCTCCTATCCACACCCACACAGACCACTCTCCTCCTTTGTAATTACTTCTTTGGCTTTCTTAACCAGCACTGCACGAATCCCTATAACACACAGTTTAATTTTGCTTATTTTTTAACTTTATATAATAGAATTATGTAAGTGTAACTTGTATGTTTTGTTTTTTATTCATTCAACTTTAGGTTTGTAGATTTATATATTGCTGCGTGTAGCAATATTTTCTTTTCCTGAGTGAGTGTTCCTTGAACGAGAGCGTCTGAGTTCATCCATCCATTCTATCATTCCACTGTCAACGGGCACTTGGGCTGCTTCCAAATTTGGGTTATGATGAGGAAAATATAACAATATAATAAGCCTTATGATTATTAATCATTTATTTAATGCTTATGTTTATTTATATTTTAATAAATGTCCTGTTTCATGCTTATTAAATAATGATCAATATTGATTTCATTAATAGTTATACTTATTCATATAATTCAATATCCTATTATATTTGAGATATTGTTTTTTATGAAATATAAATATTTTATGAAATTATTATCAATTCTAATATTTTACATATTTTGTATTTAATACCTATACAATTGTTTCTTCTGAAAACAATGACAATTTGCTGTCTTCCATTACAAAATTAATAGTCCTGACCCTTTTTTTCCTTTTCTTACTGGGCTAGCCAGGACACTCTGTTCCATGCTTCAGCGGTGATCACAGTGACAGGAGGCACCCTTTTCTTGTCCACTATTGAAAAGGGAACGTTTTCAAACATTTGTTAAATGTAGTCTTGATTGTGGATTTTTGTAGCTTCTCTTCACCTGGGAAACAAACCATGAGACTCTTAATCTCACAAAACAAACTGAGGGTTGCAGGGCATAGGGGTTCGGGAGAGGGTGGTGGGGTTATGGACATGGGGGAGGGCATGTGCTATGGTGAGTGCTGGGAAGTGTGTAAACCTGATGATTCACAGACCTGTACCCCTGGGGCTAATAGTACATTATATGTTTATAAAAACAATAAAATAATAAAATTAATTTTAAAAAAAAGAAAGCTCTAGTTTGGGACACCTGGGTGGCTCAGTTGGTTAAACGGCTGCCTTCAGCTTGGGTCATGATCCCAGCGTCCTGGGATTGAGTCCCACATCGGGCTCCTTGCTCGGCAGGGAGCCTACTTCTCCCTCTGCCTCTGCCTGCCTCTCTGTCTGCCTGTGCTTGCTCGCTCTCTGACAAATAAATAAATAAAATCTAAAAAAAAAAAAAAGAAAGAAAGCTCTAGTTTACTCACTCTTTAGGCTGATGCTGAAATTAATTAAGTGCTTCTCTTGCATTATTGGGATGATTATGTACTTTTTCCTGTATTGGCCTGATAACATGGAAAATAATTAACTGTTTTAACTGTTAAACCAACCTTGTATTCTTTGGATAAATCTGACTCAGTCAAAATCTATTTTTTTTTAAAGATTCATTTACCTGTTCATTTATTTATTTGACAGAAAGAGACACAGCGAGAGGGGGAACAGAAGCAGGGCGGGTGGGAGAGGGAGAAGCAGGCTTCCCGCCAAGCAGGGAGCCTGACGTTGGGCTCAAACCCACGACCTGAGATCCCGACCCGAGCCGAAGGCAGACATTTTTAACAACTGAACCACCCAGGTGCCTCTTAGTCAAAATCTATTCTCCTTTTAACATATTTCTGAATCTGGTGTAGTGTTACCATAAAACTCATCAATAACCCCCCCAAGTTACCTAAGATGCATTGGCCATTTTTTCCTTTCCTTTCTCAAACCGGGCTCGCTAAAGTTCCTAACGTCTTTGGGGGCTGGAGGGGTCTAGGGTCGCTGTAGGGACTCAGTTAATTCCCAAGAAGTGGAAAAGGAGAGGGCAGGCCCCTTAGTCCCCAGCATTCTCCCGGCCTAATCTGTGGGTCCCTCTGAAAGCCCAGGCACCAGAGCAGTCAGAACCTTCCCCATAACATTAAGCCAAAAAGTGACAAACAAAAACAGAAAGGAAAAGGGCATGGGGAAGAAAAGACAAGAAACAGAAAAAGATTTTTAAAAAATAGAGGACACATAAAACCACCCCCAGGGGCTGAGGCATATTTCCAATCCCCGGCTCTGCCCGGGAAGCACAAGCCACTGAGCTGTATAAACTGACATGCCCACTCAGCGGGCCTCACAGTAACCCGGTGTGTGTTCATACAGAGGATTTATTTGGACCTCATTATCACGTTGTGGTGGGCTCTACCCTATTTTGAAAAATTTTACATCTGTGTCCGTGAGTGGAATTAGCGTGGAAATATTCCTTATGCATTTTCCCTGGGATCAAATTTTACTAGGTCATTTACACAAGTTGCAAAGCACATTTCTTCTGCTGTCGAGAGGAGTGTGTTTAAGGGAGGGATGGCTTCTTCCGGGAAGGTATCAAATAACCATCTAGGGAAACGAGCTGACCTGGGGTTTCCTTCTAAGGGAACACTTAGTGCTGACTTAATCCTTTTCTTTTAAAGATTTTATTTATTTATTTGAGAGAGAGAGCGTGCACAATCTGGGTGGGGGGCAGAAGCAGATTCCCCGCTGAGCAGGGAGCTCGATGTGGGGCTCGATCCCAGGACCCTGCGATCACCACCGGAGCTGAAGTCAGATGCTTAACCCACTGAGCTACCCAGGAGCCCTGCTGATTTAATTCTTTAAAGGTTTTAGACAATTGCAGTTTTCTGTTTCTTCTTGAATCAGTCTCAGTATATTTGCTCCCAAATTTGTCCTCTTATTTTCAAATTTATTGGCATAAAGTTACTAATAATATCCTTTTTCTAAAATGTCTGTGTGCTTAGCATCTGAGTGATTTTTTTCCAACTGCAGTATAATTGACATGCAATTTTATAATAGTTTCAGGGGTACAACCCAGTGATTCAATGCTTCCGTACGTGACTTAATGCTCAGCGAGCAAGCATAGCTACTGCCCGTCACCATACAAAGTTCCTACAGTATTATTCACTATATTCTCTGTGCTGCACGTTTCATTCCATGTCTTACTCATTTTATAACTGCAAGTTGTCCCTTTTAATCCCCTTCACCTATCTCGCTCACCTCCCACCTCCTTCCCCTCTGGTAACCACCAGTTTGTTCTCTGCATTTATGAGTCTGTTTCTCTTCACTGTTTGTTCTGTTTCTTAAGTCCCACATACAAGCACAATCATGTGATGTTTCTCTGTGTCTGACTTCGCTTTGTGTAATATCCTCAAGATCCATCTACATTGTTGCAGACAGCAAGGTTTCGTGTTTCTTCGTGGCTGAGCACTATCCCATTTTATCTGGATCTGCGTATCTCAGTCGCACATTCTTCAGCCACTAGCCTCCTGATGGATGCGTGGCTTGCATATATTCATACATTCACTATTATAAATAATGCTGCAATAAACACACAGGTGCAGACACCTTCTCAAATTAATATTTTTGTTCTCTTTGGACAAATACCCAGTGGCGGAATTACTGGACCATAGAGTAGTTCTAGTTTTAATTTTTTTGAGGACCCTCCATACTCTTCTCCACAGTGGCTGCCCCAGTTTGCATTCTCCCCGACAGTGCCCGAGGGTCCCTTATTTCCACATCCTCACCAACATTTGTTGTTTCTCCTGTTTTCGACTCTAGCCACTCTGACCAGTGTGTGTGGTATCTCCCTGTGGTTTTGATTTGATGCTCCCTGATGCTGAGTGGTGCTGGGCATCTTCTCACGTGTCTGTTGGCCGTCTGGGTGTCTTCTTTGGAAAGATGTCTATTCACGTCCTCCACCCATTTTTCAATCACATTCTTTGCTTTTTAGGGGTTGAACAGTAGCAGTTCTTTATATATTCAGATTATTCCCTTCCTGGATGTAACATCCGCAAATATCAGTCCCGTTACCAGCTCGCCTCCCGTTTTGTCAACTATCTCCTTGGCTGTGCGAGCTGTTTTATTCTGGTGTAGTCCCGGTGGTTTATTTTTGCTTTTGTTCCCCTTGTCTGAGAAAACATATCTAGAAAAACGTTGCTAAGGCAAGTGTCAAAGAGATTAATACCTATGTTTTCTTCTAGGATTTTTTTAGTTTGAGGTCTCATATTTAATCCATTTTGAGTGTGTGTGTGTGTGTGTGTGTGTGTGTGTGTAAAAGTGATCTAGTTTCATTCTTTTGCATGTGACTGTCCAGTTTTTCTAGTGCCATCTGTGGAAGGGACTATCTTTTTCCTGCTGGATATTCTTGCCTGCTTTGTTATAGATTAACTGACCACATAAGCACGGGTCTGTTTCTGGTTCTCTAGCCTGTTCCAGTGATCGATGTGTCTGTTTTTGTGCCAATACCATACTTTTCTGATTTCTATAGATTTGTGGTATAATTTGAAACTAGATTTTGATACCTCCAGCTTTGTTCTTTCTCATGATTGTTTTGGCTAGTTGGGATCTTTTTGGTTCTACCCAAATTTTAGCATTATTTGATCCAATTCTGTGAAAAAACGCTCTTGATATTTTGATGGGGCCGGCAGTGAACCTGTAGATTGCTCTTCCAGCCCGTGAGCAGGGAACGTCTCTCCACTTGTTTGTACTGTCTTCAGTTTCTCTCGTCGGTGTTTTACAGTTTTTAGTATTGGTTATTTGCAACTTCTGTTTCTCATCAGTTTCACAAGTGGTTTTGTCAATTTTATAAATGTTATTGAAGAACGAGATTTTTAGCTATTTAAGGTTTTATTTTACTTAATTATTCCTCTTCATTATTTACTTAATTCTGCTTTCACAAATGCAAGAGTAACCCAAAAAAGGGAGGTAGAGATGAAGTGGACAGTTTGGGGGAGAGTCTACCGAGAATGACTCAAGAGCACTCCAGTGTCATTATCTCTGACGTCCTGTCACTGTCCTTGAAGAGCACTTTTGATTATTGGTTACCCAAGCTCTGGGGCGGATATGCCTTCCCACAGAGTGCATTTACGCTCCCGTCTAAGAATGCCAGGGGCACTAACGGTTGCAACCAGCTCAGACCAATTCCACAGCCCCATTTTTCATGGTTTCTGGACTCCAGACCGTATGCACCCAAATGCAAATTGCTGATCTGTGGCTGCAAATTCCCCCGAATTTTTTCTTCCTTTTTCTTCTCCTTCTCTGTTTCCTTCTAAAGCAGTTTCCTTAAAATCCCCTGTGGTTGGGGCAGAGAGTGGGTTTAGATATGGTTCACTCTTACCCCAAGTGTGATTGCCCTTTTGGGGTCCCAGCTTACGACCAGGATGTCTCCCTTTAAGGCCGTAGATTTTCGGTTTGACTTCTGTTCGTCTTGTCGTGAATGAACCAAAACCAAACTCATGGGGGTGGGGGTGGGTATAGCAAATGCTCTCGGGGCTTGAGGACCTCTGATGAGCGTAAGTGCTGTAATATATACACAGTGTGCACACATGCTGATAGCGCTCGGAGCTCCTTACAGACTCTCATAAAGCAGTCTGATCCTACTGTCTTCAGATTTTTGATACATTTGAAGTAATTGTTGAGAAATACATAACACTGTGCTCGAGAATGTTTTCCATTGTTTTTAGCTGGAGAGTTAATTTGACTAATCCAGGCTGCAGTTTCTGGAAACCAGAAGCCACTATTTAACTTCCAAGTATTTTTATATGTTTCTTTTACTACAATAAAACTAAAGGAAAAGACACATAACAGACATGAAGACTGCAGAGAAGGAGCTGCATGCGAGACTGATGTGGGGCAGAGACCTCTGGAGTGGATGCAAGCTTTCACGGGGAAGGCATTTCGGCCGAGTCTTCAGCACGGAGAACAAAAATCCAGACGAAGACAGAAATGTGGGCACGACAAGAAGAGTCAGTGGCGAACACGAAAGTAAAAGGTCTGAGAGCAGGGCCCCGTCAGGGAGGGGACGCGGTGTGGCTGCCCCTGTAGCCCCGAGCTTGAGGGCCAACTGCAGGCACGTGGGCATGGACGGCTTCTGACCTGTGCTGTCATGGTCACTGTCTCCTCACTCCCTTGATGGGAATTTATCCCCCTTGTCCGCCCTGCCGCTGTCAGAATTGGGGGGACTTGTTTTCCTGAGCCCCGACAGCTCACCCTCTGACATTGTGGTCCTGACCCCTTGGCTGGCTTTCAGCAGAGAAGGAAAGCCCTGGTGCCAACCGATTTGCATCCCTACGGGCTCTCCGGGGACCAGGGGCGGGACCAATCACCAGGATCGGCGCAAGGAGGAGAGCAGCTTCGTGGGAGAAGGGCATGAGTGAAATCTGAAGCACAGAGTTTGCCAAGTTTCAGGAGGCTGTGAGATCCGTGAGTGCAGAGCTCAGAAGGATGCTTAGACTGAGAGGCAAAGTCTGAGTCATTAGTGCCCACGCGGTCCCCAAGGCCTTGGGAAGCCCTGCTGGGTCACGTTCACCGACGGATGAGCCAGAAGGCACCTGGAGACGTCCCACTCCGGGCGGCGGGGGAGGCCGAGTGAGAGCCGCTGGCCAGCAGCGCGGGGGTCTGGGCCGCGGCGGAGCTCGCTCGGGTGATGGGCGGAGGAGGCGACGCCGTTTCTGAAACGTCTGAGTCATTACCAGGGCCGCTATTAAAATGCAGTCTTCGAACAGGGGCTGTTAGGAAAGTGCAAAGTTCTGTTTCAAAGGTGTCTGGGCCCGGCCGTGTTATTGCTCCGCGTGGGCGGGCGGTGGCGCGGGCGGCGCTCCCCAACCTGCGTGTGGCCGACACAGCCGCCCGCACCCTTCGCAGCGGCCGGGGGCAGTCCACAGTGACGTCGGCTGCCAGGACCCTGATCACTGGTGCTTGAGAGAGCACGGAAGCGCCAGCAAGGCCAGGGGACCTGCCCGGCACCGAATCTGCAGTGTTGAAAGGTACAGCCCCCTAGGGCGTCCGTCCTCCGCGTCCAGGCCTCGCCTGCTAACGGCTACTCCGAACAGAAGACGCCCTGAGTTCCCCAGGCCCCGCAGCAGCAGACAACGCCGCTTCCTGCCCGACCCCACGAGACCCTGCAGTGGGCACCCCGGACTGTACTGACCAGCGATGCCTTCAGGGACCAGCGCGACCCTCCGTCCCACCCACCACCCTGCGCCCTGTGGGCTCGCCGGCCCCAGGTGGCCCTGGTGGCCCAGCCCTCGCTGCACACTTGCATCTAGGGCTGCAGAAAGGGAACAGGGTGGGCAGGAGAGCGGGAAGGAAAAGACACGCCTTCCTGTGAGACCGACACGCCTCTCCTGGGCCGGGACTTCTGGCTGCCTCCGGCCCGGCCGCGTCAGACGGTCACTCGGAGCCCCGCAGGCCCCCAGCGCGGGGAGGCTGGGAGAGGCTGAAGACGCCTTCATGTTATCACTCCCACCTGGCTTAGTGCTTCGTCTCCTGCTGATCTTAACGCCGGCCACGATTGTGTTTCTCTTTTAGTATTTTCCTACTGAGATTCCCACAGGGCCAGACTGCGCGCAGTGCAGGGTGCAAACCTGGTGACTCGTCCAGGAGGGCAGTCCTCACACGCCCCGTGCGTCCTCCCCGCCCGCGGCCACGCGTCCCGGGACACTGCCACACTTGTCACCTCCGTAGTACCCAGTCTCGTCTCGTCTGCCGGCGAGCTCCATGGAAATGGGGTCACACTGTGCGTGTCCTTTTGGGACCTGCCTCCCCGCCATGCTCTGTCTGTACGGTCCCCCCTGTCGTCTGCCCCCGGGGTTTGGGTCGAATTTCACTGGGAAAGAGGATCCTGTTGGATGAAAAAGCTTCGACCAACGTACGCAACCCGCTGTAGGTGGGCAGGGGTTCCTGGTCTGAGTAATGCGCTTGCAGGCGTGTCTTTACGCCCGTGGCTTGGAGGCGGGTCCGAGACCGGCTGTGGTTACCTTCAGCTCGACCGGGCACGAGGTGTCTGCAAGGTGCTTCAGCCACCCAGCCTGCCCCGGGCCCGGAGGACACACGGACGGGTCGTGTCCTCGCCGGCATTACGGTGCCCAGCTTTTAATGCTACCGTATGAGAGCAAAGCAGGGGTGTCTCTGTGTTGTCTCTGAGGTTTTATTTTTTATTTCCCTGATGGCTGATGAGACCGAGGACACTGTCTCCTGTTTATCCTGTGATATGCCCACGGAAGCCTTTTTGTTCATGCTCCTATTAGTCATTCTGGCTTTTCTTGCTCACTTGCAGAAGTCCTGTACATATTCTAGATGCGAGACCTTGTCAAAAGTCGTCTCCCACAGGCTGGCTCATCTTTCATTATTTTTATGGCATGCTTTGGTGAATGGAGTCCTTAATTTCCATGCGTTACATTTAGTAATCTTTTCTTTTCGTGATTTGGGCTTCCTATAGCTACCTTACCCTAAATCCTTCCCCACCCTAAAGTCATGGAGACGCTCTCCAGCAACCTCTTCTAGAAGCTTTTACGTCCCCGTTTGGTCTTCATGTTTCCCACTTCTGGTCATCACGGACTCAGACCCACGGCTGGTCTCCTCGCCCTGGAGAAATCAATGTTCAAAGCCGGATGCATTCCAAAAGCTAGATGCTTCCCGCCTCAGGGAACCAGAGGGTGGACTGATGGGAGGACCCACACCGACCGGTGGGGTTCATGCTCTTTGGAGGACGGGGATGGGGAACTCTTTAGTAAGTCCCTGTTTCTAGGTCTCTCAGTCTGCACTGAGTGTGGTCTACACAGCAAGCTCATTTTGGCGCGGGGAACCAGTCCAGTGCAGGCAGGATTAGAGCACGAACGCCGAGGAGTGTGGAGGAACGCCATAAATGAGAGGCAGGACAGGGTCGCCACACTCGCTTCCCACAGGGCTGCGGAGCCCGAGCCACACGTGCGTGCAGCAGACGCGAAGTCCCCACTGGGGGCAAAACACCTGAACACATGCGAACGGCTGCGGGAAGCGGTCCCTGCTGCGGCCCAGCCGAGAGGACGAGCCGCTGAGGAGAGGAAGCAGGAGTGATGGCGGAAGTATCGCGTTCTGAATGTCACGGCTCAGTTTCACAACGACGCGGATTCGGTCCACAACTACCCAACACCCGAGGAACCGAGAAAACAACATATTCTCAAGAGAGAAGAAACCCAGTTGAGTGTGACCCTCAGCTTGCTCCCAGATGTTGGAATTTAACATCTCAATCCTTGGTCTCTCCGTTAACTTTTGTTGATGTCGTTAAGAGGTACCCCTCTTTGCCCCTCTCCCTCCCTCCCTGTTGGGCTGGTCAGTTTTCCCAGCAGTGCCTACTGGAAACCTCCGTCCTTGCCCCACCAACCTGCCACACATCCCATGACCGCAAATCACGTCTCTAGATTCCCTGTCCCATCCGATTGCTCACATGCCCACACGTACCCACTGGCATGGCCGTGCAGCTTCTCGGCACCACCCGGCCCTCGACACGCTAAGTCTCCCCACCTTGCCCAAGGACGGTCCAGCTGCTGAAACTCCTGTGCGGTCCTGGGAGCTCAGCAGGGCCTGCTGGGAAACAAAGGAAGGAGAAGTCGGTGAGAATGGGAGGGACTCACGTAATTGTGCAGGGTCCGGTCAGTCACAGACCGTCCTTAGCTCCCTCTCCTTGGGTTCTGGAAACTTCTCACGATGAGGCCATTTTCCCTGGACAGGTCTTTTGTTAGATTTCTGAGTCTTTGACATTTTTGATGCTACCTTAATGGTGTATATTACAAATGTTTATTTTTTTTCTTTCTTTCTTGAAAACAAGTACAATGCAATACAGAATGCAATTTTTAGTATGTTCAACAATGCAAAGTTCAGTTATTAATTCTAGCAATTTACCTATAGATTGGTTTGGCTTTTCCACGTGCATGGTCATCCCTGAAAATAAGAGTGTTATTTATTGCCCTATGGTTCTTATAACCTCATCTCTTTGCAGTACGTGTGGCACTGGCTGAGCCCTCAGGTACAAAGCTGGAGAGGCGCGGTGTTAGCTCACATCCCTGTGCAGACCTCATCTCTCGGGCCGGTCTTCTACCTTTCCCCATCAGGTCTGGTGTCTGCTGGCGGTCTTCTTGCCATCCTTTATCAGATTAAATACGTTCCTGTCTATTCTTAGTTTGCTCAGAGTTGTATTTTTTTTAATTATGAATGTATGCTCAACTTTATGAAATGCTTTCTATAACTCTACCGAGGTGATCATATTACTTTTCTCATTTAATGTGTCAATATGATGGATTATACTGATTGATTTTATAATGCTAATCTCTTCCTGGAATACATCCATCTTGGTGGTGAGGTGTTTTTCCTTCTTGTTTTACTGATTTCCATTCCCCATTGTTTTGTCCCAGATGTCTGTATCGTCGCTCTGAAGAGAGACAGGTGTGGACTTCTCCTTTCCAGGAAGCCTTCCTCTGGCTTCCATACCAGGGTTGTGCCAGTCCCGAACAACAGGCTGGGTACGTTTCTTCTCCTTTTGTTCTCTGAAGTCATTTGTGTAAGATCAGTACTGGTGTTCCCCAAAGGCTTCTGAGAGCTTACCAAGGTCACGGCTGCCGAGTGGAGCAAGTCCTGGCTGGCTCGTAGGACACAGGTCTTCCCTGTCCTTCTCCCTCTGCTGGCTCATCACTGAGGGACCTCCCTCTCTCAGAAGCCCCAGGGGTTCGGTGGGAGCCAGGGCCCATCTGAATGTGGGCAGGGACTTCCCACCCCAAGCAGGGGTGCAGGGGGCAGCACATTGGGGCAGACTGACTGAAAGCCCCCTGACTTTCTGTTTTCATCCAATAACTGACCTCAGAGTGCCCTGCTGGACAGCATCAGATCTTAGCACTTCTGTCATATTTCTTCCCCAAATGTGGTCTTTCCCATTTCATTTCCCTTCAGCAGGAACGATTAGCCAGACACTGGAAGCATCCTTCCTCGCTTTCCATGTCAGATGCTGCATCTGCCAAAGCCAAGCCAGCCCCCTTCATCCTGGTGACATGACAGATGGTGGGACAGTAGCTCTGTCTTCTCCTCTGTGGAGTAACTTCAGCAGAAACGTGGAGGAAGGTCCATCTTCACGCTCAATCACAAATTCCAGCCACATGGGCCACGGCTGTCAAGCAAACACAAGCTCAAATTTACACATTTTGTGAGTTAGGAAATGTCTTCATGTCCTTGCTTAAATGAATAAAAATGGAGAGCTTAGTTTCATCTGTCTGATCTGAGGAAGTCATACTAAACGTCTTCAAGATGCACGTCTGGGAGCAGGAGTCAGAAGCACCGGAGAGATCTATGGTGGCGTCCCCGTTTGTGTGCTTGTAAGGAGAGAGAAAACGTTCAGCTATGCCTGGCTTTCATCGAAACGCCAGTAAATTTTATCTCTTCTCATTTTGGGGTTTAGTATCTAATACTCACAATTTTCAATGTTCCTTGAATAAGGAAAAACAATATGAGGATGTTTCTGAGCCTCTGTTCTATTTCGCTGTGAGAACACTGTGCCTGTCCAGCAACGTTAAGGTGTTACTCCTTTTTCCATGACAAAAGAACACGGACTTAATTCGGTCTGAATCCAAAGGCATTATTACTTAAAAGAAAAAAAAAGAGCGAGGAAGGGAATTCTTTCAGTAATGTGCAGTGGGTTTTATAACCCACGACCCCACCGCATCCCGAGTGTGTAAGCCGCTCACACCACAACTACCCTTCTGGAAGTGTTACCAGGTGACGGCTACAGAAAGCGTCACATTTCACGGACGCTTACTGTAAGCAAATGCAAGGAAAAAGTCGTTCAGGAAAAAGGCAACTTAGAAACATTAAGGACTGAGAGTTACGAGAGGAACCTTTCAGAAGCTGACTTGTTGGCCGGCGACACTCTTTCCAACAGAGGATGGGACAATGATCGTGAGAGCACCAGGTCCCTCTTGATCTTGGACAGGAGGATGAGGTCTCCCCTGCGGGGCCAGGCACACGGGAGAGACTAGCCGAGTCACATAATCCAAGGGGCAGTAGCAGAGAGGAGTGCTCAGGACCACGTGACCCCACCGAAGGACCCCCATACCCCGGAGACTTGTCCTTCCACTAGCCAACATGGGGTTCCAAAGTCCCGGGAAGTCCACGCGCAGATTCCGGGGCCCATTCCCTTCCCCAGGCACATGTCCACAGCTCTAACCTC
Organism: Taxidea taxus jeffersonii; assembly: GCA_003697995.1. Classification (NCBI taxonomy): domain Eukaryota; kingdom Metazoa; phylum Chordata; class Mammalia; order Carnivora; family Mustelidae; genus Taxidea; species Taxidea taxus. Next base: position 39,896 of record ML106727.1, read on the forward strand.
ACATACCTGTTCATGTCATATCCGAACACCCAGTCGCTGCCCGAAGGACCTGCTCCCACTCCCGTCTCGATGGCGTTCCTGTTAGTATTTGGGAGGCAGAGAACACAAGGACCAGGAAGTCTGCGTGAAAGTCAAATCGGCCTTTTTATCACTGACTGTGTGTGGTTCTTCCTCCCTGACAGCGGGAAGAGACCTGCCTGTCTCCGGGGAGGGCTCACGGGGCCACGCGCTGAGTGGAGCTGGGGGGCTGGACCCGGTCCTACTGAGTACTGGCCGCATTAGCAGCCCCTGGGAGAAGCCGTCTGTGCAGACACACGGTCCCAAGTCTTGATCTGATTCTCTGATCTTCCACTAAAGGACTCGATCCCAGGACCCTGAGACCATGTCCTGAGCCGAAGGCAGACACTTAACGACGGAGCCCCCCAGGCGCCCCCACAAATTTCTTTTTAAGTGTTTTATTCCCAGTACCATTAAGTAATGAGATGGTATTTATGTAAACAAAAAGAGATAAAGGGTGCCTGGTTGGCTCAGCCGGTGAAGTGTGAGACTCCTGATGTCAGGGTTGTGGGTTCGAGCACCAGGTCGGGGGTAGGGATTACTCAACAATAAAATCAAGAAAGAGAGGAAGAAAGAGAGGGAGGGAGGGAATAAAAGAAAACAGAAGAGGAGGGAAAGAAAGAGAGAGAAAGAGGAAGGAAGGAAGGAAAAAAGGGAGAGAGGAGGAGGGAGGGAGGAGGAAGGAAGGAATTAAGAAGGGAGGAAAGAAGAAGATAAAGATAGAAATATTAAAAAATAGAAAGACTCCTAAGTTTTCTGGTTGGTTCACACAATTTGGGGACTGAAGGATAAGGAATCTGGAGTAAGGCCTCTACAGTGTGTCCTAGGAAAATGCCTGGATGCAGCATGTGTTCAAGAAATCGTGGTGAAAGTTAAGAAACAGAAATATTTTATCAACAAACATGGCACTTCAGGCTGGACCACAATAGCATGTAACGGGAGAAACTCATGTTTCCCAAATGGTTTTTAAAGTGCTGCACGGGGGGCACCTGGGGGGCTCAGTGGGTTAAGCCTCTGCCTTCAGCTCAAGTCATGATCTTGGGGTCCTGGGATGGAGCCCCGCATCGGGCTCTCTGCTCAGCGGGGAGCCTGCTTCCCCCTCTCTCTGCCTGCCTCTCTGCCTGCTTGTGATCTCTCTGTCAGATTAAACATACCCAAGACCACATAAAGCCTAAATTTATACTGGGAATATCTGTTGAGCTCATCGCATGGTTTGTGTAATACGCGATTTTCTGAGAAAGTCAGCTGACGGCTTGTACCATTTGACCGACGTCCCCTGGTCTCCCCAGCCCCGAGCCCCTGGCAACCGCTTTTCTGCTTGTCCTGTAATCTGACTTTGTTTCAGATCCTACAAAGAGGTGGCCCCGCACGGTACCGCCGTTCTCGGCCTGGCCGACTCCCCCCGGTGGATGCCCTGAAGCCGGCCCTGCTGTTGCACATGGCAGGACCTGCCGGTTCTTACGCTGGGTAGCCGGACGAGGCAGCACCGACTCTACCGTTCCTGCGTCGGCAGACATTTCAGCCGCTTCTGCTTCTTGGCTCCTGTGAACCTGAGCCATGTTCGATGCACATGGGAGCAGAGACATCCTTTTGAGATCCCGTTTCCATTTCCAATTCTGTGAGGACGCTCATCGCGGTTTTCCAGAGGGGACACAACCCACCACAGGGCAGGAGGCTCCCCTTTCCTCCACATCCTGCGCGAGTCGTCTTGTCTCTCGCTTGCTGATACGCGCTTCTGACGGGTATGAGGCGAGGGCGGGCTGTGATGCTGACCTGCATTTCCCCGGTGCCGGTGATGGGGCGGCAGGCGGTTTTACCGGCGGCGCTGTAATCCACGTGTTTGTTCCTGCAGATAAACCCACAACGGACATCCTCATATGTTACACTTTACGCACGTTTCTGACTGTTTTCTGAAATGGGAAAGTGCTGCTTCATGGAACAGGGAAGCCGGGGATGGGTGTAAGCTTATGGGGCATTTCCTACTTGTTAGAAGACCTGGGAATATGGACACGGAAATGACCGCGGCCCCCACCGTCCACCGACCACCCCGTGAGGCCCTCTGAGCACAGACTCTTCTCCAGGGCGAACATGGCAAAGGCTTTCTATCAGACCACGACAACTCAGGTCATCCAATCCCAGGCCCAGCAAAGCCGGACAAAGCTCAGACGGGCAGGCCATGCTTCACTCCCTCGAAAGCCATCTCCCATCAGACCAGTGGATGCGATCCGATTTGGGTTGCGTGTGAATATTTTCAATTTCTACGCTACTCAAAATCCTGTAGTGAGATTCTATCCTAATGAAAGCTTCCCATGTAAATCCTTGGGCTAAGTAAAGGAAATCATTACACTTTAACTGACTTGTTTTTAAAATCCAGGTTCCAGAAGCTCCAAGGGAGACACGCAGGCACATTGCCCCTATATTTAGAGATCTACAGCACCCTTGGGAGGAAGCGAAGGCCTCTCTGGTTCTGCTCTGGAAACTCCTGGAGAACAGGGACTGTTTCGGCTTGGGGGAGGTGGGCGCGTTAGAAGACAGAGCCCAATCAGAGCTTTCACTGGGCGTGGGTCAGGGGCACCAGGCACGCCCCGCCCGCCTCCTACCGCAGGTGCCGGCCCTGGTCCCCACCCGCCGTCTCCATTCTCTGCAGCCCGTTCTCCTCTTGGTCCTGGTCCTAGAGTTGGCCCCAGAGGCACCTGGACGTTCCTGGAGCCATCCAGCAAAAGTGTCCAGCTGCTCAGGCCCCCCGAGCCTGCCGGGGTCTGTGTCCCGAGCCCCCGCAAGCAGCTGCCACGTGGGGACGGAAGTGTTCGGCGTTCGGATCCCAGAGAAGGTAGCCCTCTGCTTCGGGAATGTTGCACATTAACAGTCTTCTTGGTAGCCCATTGCTCCAAGGAAAATGCAAGTTAAGCAATTTCCACATGGGGGGGGGGCCTTGGGCCATCTCCTTGCCCGTGGCCCTGTCCTCCTCCTCCCCCACCTGGACCACTGCTTTGCCCGCTGCCTTTCCTGTGACCACTCACCCTCCACGTCATTTCTCCTCCTGCCACAACAATGCTGACCCCGTAGGACCTTCTAGTCAAAACGGCGTGTTTTAACGTATCTTAAGAGAAAAAATCGATGTCACACATGGGAAGGGTATGCCCAGGAATACAGCTGTCCGTGTGCCCAGCAGGCATTCCTGGGACAAGCATGGAACAGCCTGGCGGCTTCAGGGAGGCACGTGGAAGAGAGAGACCGTTCAGGGGCCTGGGGACCCTCCAAGCCAGCAAGACCCCACGAGGCACCCCCGAGGCAGACACTCCCCGCATGGCTCCTGGCAGGGGTCCCCTCCCAGGGCAGCGAGCCCCACGCAGACGCAGAAGCCGCAGGGACTGGCAGGTGCAAAGGCGGACCACAAGCTCGGCAGAGAGAGCTCAGCCGGGGCAGCAGAACCAAGGCAAGAACTGGAGCAGGAGGTTCTGGAAATACGACCAACACCTTCAGAGGGGCCCCAGCGGGGTCAGCCAGGAGACAGAACCAGGTGCAATTACGCCCTTCCAGGGCCAGGGGGACGTCCTCCCTGATGCGGGAGAATGCGTTCAGTTCGAACCGGAAGAATCCAAAAGGCCATTAGTGAACTAAACGGCCAAAGCAAACAAATAAACAAAAAGTTGGGGCGTAAAAAGGTTGAAATTAGAGAAAGTCTATGTAAATAAGAAATCACAGCCAGTGACAGTTCGGATGCAGGGAGCGGACACACGCCCTGTGCCGTGACACCAGGGTTGTATGTGAGTGTGACCTCAGCTTCTCCAAAGAGCTGGTCATTTTTACCCACACTAGCAGTTCCGCGTGAGCCCGACGTGTAACCAGAGCAGGTTTTCCGGGCCCAAGTTCAGCGGCGGAGCGTGGATTTAAAGAGCTCGGAAGTGGCAAGCCTCCGTTTCCAGGCCAGTTCACGCCTCGAGTCAGAAAGGACACTTGACCTTCAGCCGCACGGCAGCCACAAAGTCGAGGGGTGTCTCTGCTCACGACGCCGCGACCAGTGATTCAGACATCCAGGTCCGGACGTGGCCGTGCGGGCTCCGATGGCCTCACTCCCGTCCTGCAGGTGGCTCTGGCTGTCGGAGGGGCCACATGTGTCCAGAAGACTAGCTTGGGCTCTGGGCTCCAGAGCTCCCTCGACAGAGTGAGCCCCTCCCTGTGACAAGTTTGCTGCTGTCCCGTGGCCATGTCCCAGTGTGGGAAGGAAGGACTCCTCCGGGGCTCGGGCACAGGGGGGCGGTGGCTGAGCACACAGGGCCCCTTCCTGCAGAAGCACCTGCTTTGTGCACTGGAGGGTTGCAATGAAATGCTCTGATCAGAACAACCCCTCACTGGAGGTTTCTGGGAAACTCATAAAACGTGGCCTGGCCTGTGATATCTGTCAGGGGAATGTCACCCGTGGGACTGTGGGTGCACCCCGGCACAACCCCATGTGGGGGGCCTGCCACCTGCTCCGATGGAGGACCCCGCTTTGCAGCCTTGCTCTACTCACCAGCCCCCAAATCGAGCCAAGACTCCGGAAGTCTCTGCAGAACACAGTCCGAAAACCACAGAATTAGAACCTTCTAAACCAGGTACAAAATGACTTGGGGTTGTTTCCGGCTACGTGGAACAGCGATCAGGTGACGGCAAATGATGAGACCCCGGATGCCCACCGACTGCCCGGCAGGGTGTGGGGTCTATGGGGCACCCGAGGTCTGTGTAGCAAGAAGCTTCCTGCGGGTCTGAGCAGCAAGGGACAGGGACACCTGTCCGACCATAGCAGGGGCCTTGCCAGGAGACGCCGACCGTTCACACCCCAAATAAGTCGTTGATCCCAGCTCCTTCTGAAGCTCTTTGTACCCACAGGGGCCCAACCTGGAGGCGGCTTCTCCAGAGGAGGCTGCTGTCCTTGCTCCCCCTGCCGCCCCCGCCCCCCGCCTTCGCCTCCTTATGGCTGCAGAGCGCCCACCTGGGGAGACACTCCCCGGGACCTGCCGGCCGGGCCCTTCCACCTAGAGCCATCTGGAATCTCTCCTCCTGTGAAGCCAGTCCAGCCCCTGGATGCAGTGGTTCCTTCCTGAAGCGTGCAGCCGTGGCAGCCCTCACGTTGGGGTTCCTCTCCCCCATCTCAGCACCAGCGAGAAGTGCATCTCATTCTGATTTGTCAAATATCCGTGGAAACGTGCTGTGGGGACTAAAATTACTCCTGGTGGAAGGCCTCCCACGCCTGGGACGGTTCACAAGGGTAATGTTCCATCGGAGACAAGGAAGAGGTCTGTGGGGCATTTCAGACAGCCGTATTTCTGTACTCTGGCACTTTCCTGCCCTTGCACTACTTTTTAAGAATCAATTTGGAAGAAAAAAATTTTTTTTACCTTAATCCAATCCAGACAGATTTAAGGGTCATAGTAAAAGGAAGAAAAGGCCACTGATGGAAGGAACAGGACACATCGACCCAAGCAGCCCTTTTCTCCAGGGCCCAGGTAAACACGGGGGGTTCGAGGAAGCACAGACTGCGGAGCACGAATGAGACCTAGGGCTGATGGGCCACCACTGGACGGGGACATGGGGACGCCTGGTCCCCCAGCTGCGGGAGTGCTTTCCAGCCACTTTCTACAGCCCCGTGTTTCTGTCTATACACTTCTCAAAAGACATTTTCTTCCCTTAAAGAAAGTAACATCCTATTTTCCGGAGATATTGGAATAATAAAGCCCACGGTGAGAGAGTGAAATGTCCGTGACCTGTAATCACGTGTAGGGGTCTAGCTGCCAGGTCTCGGCTTCGAGCCCACATACACAGCTCCGTGCTGTAGTTGTATTTACTTGTTTTTAAAACGGGCATCAAGGGGCCCCTGGGAGGCTCACGGGGTTAAAGCCTCTGCCTTCGGCTCAGGTCATGATCGCAGGGTCCTGGGATCGAGCCCCGCATTGGGCTCTCTGCTCAGTGGGGAACCTGCTTCCTCTTCTCTCTCTGCCTGCCTCTCTGCCTACTTGTGATCTCTGTCTGTCAAATAAATAAATAAAATCCTTAAAAAAAAAATAAAACAGGCATCACAAGGTAAATTTAAATTTCCCTACACCTCGCAGGAGACTTGGGATAAAAAGGCTCTTGTCCCGGAGTTAGAGTGCAAGCTGGAGGGGTTCTGCCCAGGGTGGGGGGTGACTCGCGCTCTCCTGAAGCCTTGGGTTTTGGGTTCTCTCCAGATGCTCCTGCATCCACCAGGAGAGCTACAGGGACACGCAGAGCACGCAGAGGGCCGCTCCCGAGAAGGGTAGGAAAATCAGAGCTGCGGCTGCAGACACTGGGGTCCCACCGAAGCCAGGCTGAAGCCCCGAACTGTCTCCCACCGCGCTGGAGGCAGGACGCAGAGCTCACCGTGCAGGGAGGCGGGCTCCGGGGGTCCCAGTGCTGTGTCGCCGCACCCCTGCCTGAGCCATGCAGTGTTCACGGATGGGCAGTGCCCCGGGGACCCACGCAACAAGTCGTGTGGTTTCCGCAGGTGCCTGTTCTCTTGTCTGGAAAGCTCTAAACCCACACGGCCTCACTGCGGACACCGGAAGGGACTGCTCTGGGGCACGACCTGCATGGCTCCCTGGGCTCCCAGCCGCTGTGAACGCGCAGCCCCAGGGCAACCAGCGGCCCGGAGGTCCTTCCTCCTCTTCATGAAGGGTTCTGCGCGTCGTTCATCTCCGTCTTCCCGAGGACAGAAGCCATGTGCGATTACAGAATCACCGCGACACACAGTCTAGGGTTGAAAACTGTGTTAACTTTGTCGTAGCGGGAAGAAACCCGGACCGGCAGCGACTGTTCGATCCAGGCAATGGGGCGACCACACCGAGTCTCCCACGCACCTAGGGCTTTCCCAGGCTGGCAGAGGAGATCATCGGAATGGAGAAGGACACGGGTAGAGGCGGTGCCCGGTGCAGGCCCAAGGCCGAGTGCAGGGGCACGTGGCCTGTCGCTGTGGGACGGAGGCGCACGCGGCCCCTCCTGGTACACACGGTGCACACCGGTGACCTCCCCCGGCCGTGTTCCAGCCCGCGCCTCAGGTCTGGCTTGCGCCACCTCCGCGGGTCAGCTATGGAGGGCCGCGCTGTGCGACGCCGGAGAGCCTCCCCGACGCGGGCTCTCTGTTCTGGGAACCATAGATCGGACTAAGGTCACAAGTCTGCTCTTGTTTTAAAACATGCCCCGAGTGTGGTAAAATTACCTTTGTCATGTCTCTGTTTCTCCTTCCTTAACTACCCAGAAAGGACTCTTGGATTTTATATTTTGATTCTTGTATCCACTTAAGTATTTGTTAAGCTTCTATTTAAGATGAAATTGCTCCAGCTTATTTACTTTTTTAAAGATATACATATAGATATATATGAGAGATATTTATTTTAGAGAGAGAGGAGGAGCAGGAGGGGCAGACGGAGAGGGAGACTCTCGCACAGGCCCCGAGCTGAGCGTGGAGCCTGACCCCGAGACCCTGACCTGAGCCGAAACCAGAGGCGGATTCTCAACGGACCGAGCCACTCTGGCGCCCGTGCTAACTTACTGAAAGAGCACAACTGCTTCCAGGTAGTCTGGAATAAGCCACAGTAGGAAGAAGGCTGAGGAGCACCATCTGGGCTGTAGGGCTCTGTGCGGCGATTTCGGTCACACCCGGCCGCCGGCTTCTCAGAAAGTTACGTTCGCATTATTTGTCCCACTGAGGCAGAGGCTCCCCAGTCTTTATTTGGTGTTTTCATCATGACTCTCAATCGCCCTTTCCACGGAGAGTGAATCCCACCATGTTGCAGCAAACACCCTTGGCTTCTGCAGTAACACATTAGTCCCGGGCACCTGAACTCTACGAGGTGGCTTTGTGGTCCGAGCTCTGCAGCACTGAGCCCAGGGGCCAGAACCAAAGGGCCAGGTTTGCAAGGAGACGTGCAGCCACCAACATGCACTGCCTGCATCTGCGGATGAGCGAGGGCGTGCAGGGCTGGGTAGGGTGCGCGGGAGGGAGGTCTGCAGGTAACCACGCTGCAGCGCGGCTTCTGAAACTACAGTGTCAGGCTGTCTGGGGAGGCGGGAGGTGGGTGTTGGGAGAATGAGGTTAGGGAAAAGGAGGGTAGGTCAAGCAACCAAGATTTGTGGAGCCCTCAGAGGCTCCGCGTCAAGGAGTCGGTACGGCATGTCCACTGGGACTTACCCTCCTCACCCAACACTAAGGAGACACTGCTATTCCCGCTCTTCAAAGACGAAAACCGGGACCAAAAAAGGGGAAGCACAGCCAGAGAACCTCTAGGTCTTATTCCAACACTCTTCGCACTGATCATGGGCTGAATCGCGTGCCCCCGGATTGGCATGTAGACCTCAGAATGTCACCATATTTGGTCTTTAAAGAGGTGACTAAGGTAAGAGGTGGTTATGAGGTTGGCTCCTAATCCCATAAGACCAGTATCCCTGTAAGAAGAAACCAGGACACAGACACGCGCAGAGGGACGACCACGTGAGGACTCGGAGAGAGAACGGTGTCCGCACGCCCAGGGGAGACACCAGCCCTGCCCACGCCGCACCTCGCGCTCCCGCCCCCGGGACGTGAGGCAGTAAACATGTTGTTCAGCCATCCAGTGTGTATTTTGTCATGGCCCGAGGAAACCAACACAGTGCCGCGGCAGACACACTGCTGTTGGAGTGGTTCTTCCCACGGAGCGACCGGGAAATGCAGGTGGGCGAAGGAAGACGGTTCTGACGTCTGACTAAGCTAGCTCGAACAAAGTTAAGGAGTTTTCTTACAGTTAAAGAATTTCTTGTCTTTTTAAATACATTTTTAGAGAGATAGAGACAGAGACAGAGAGAGTGCGAGGGAGAAGAGCAGAGGAAGAGGGACAAGCAGGCTCCCCACTGAGCACGGAGTCTGATACGGGGCTCGTTCCCCGGACCCTGAGATCACGATCTGAGCCAAAACCAAGAGCCGGATGCTTTGTGAACCGGGCCACCCAGGTGCCCCTCTTGTATCTCTGTATGCTAATACAAGATGAAAATCTCTGGGAGGGGCACATCAAAAGCAGAATTTCTGAAACTTTCTTGGACACTTAGGGACAATGTCATTGGAGGAACAACCTTCCCTTTTCAGCCAGGTGCAGTTACTTCTGCCGTTCCAGTGTAGACGGAACCAATAATGTCCTCAGTAGGGAAGGGCAATGCCGTGCTGAGAAGGGTCGGGTATGTCAACAGCAATATTACTCGTGCATTAAAGAAGTGAATTTATGACATCCCTCCCTCCTCCTCACTGATCTTTCCACTAATACTAGACTTAGGAATAGAAATGAAATCCGTTTGAAATTTAATGTTGAATCTTTAACTAGTAATAAATTACGAGCTCCTTAGTACTGATTAGTCCATTAATAAAAATTTAAAGTGTATCAACTAATTTCCTACCATAATAATAACCCAAACACTCAGACAAGTACTGTCTACGTAAACCTTCACACCCTGACAAGGTTCTTGTAATCCCCATTCCTCGACCCGCCTTTCGTAGTAGAAGAGAAGAAACTAGACCTCATGTGGCAGGGAGAGTGGACGGACCTGCACGCTCTCCCTCGCGGAACAAAGACGGGGAAGAATGTCGTCGCACAACGGATCTCGAGCTTCCTTGTATGACTGCAGTAGACATCGACTCCACACCTTCCTCTATTTTGACCATGAAACTGGCGGCATCCATGACTGACTCAGGCAAATAGAAAGGAGTTGACCCCCAAGTTAAGAAAAGTTATTTGAGTCCAGCCGACACACGGTGTTACATATGTTTCCCACAGAAAACATGGTGGTTCAGCTTCCTCATCTGTTGTGCTATCCTCCACACTATTCTTGTTTTCTAAAAAATTTTTAAATTAATTTATTTGACAGAGAGACAGAGAGAGAGAGAGGACCTGCAGGGCAAGCGGCAGAGGGAGAAGCAGGCTCTCCGCTGAGCAGGGAGCCCGATGTGGGGCTCGATCCCAGGACCCTGAGATCATGACCTGAGCTGAAGGCAGAGGCTTTAACCCACTGAGCCACCCAGGTACCCCACTACACTATTTTTAAAGGAAATATCAAAATTCCTATAGATCAGGATTTTGCTATTTTGTTAGGACGCTAAATTTCATTGCTCCCTCTTACGTATGTTATAAACTGGTTATCTACTAAAACTAAGGTTCCAGAATGACATTCCAGACGAGGTGTAGGTCTGTATCCTGCGAGCTTCCCTCAACAGAAATTATGTATGGGTCTATCCTGTGCCTATTTTGAGTGGAAAGTTGGAGACTATGTGTATTCTCGATAGCAGAGTAGACGTTAAATGAGTTATGATGCATTCATACAACGTGATAATGTAATGGCATCCACACTGCATTTATGAAGAATTTTTGTTAACATGGGAAGTGCTCAAAATATATAAAACCCATATATAAGTTCAATTATATACTCTTACAACACATAGTCATATATTTTTAAAATAGAAATAAAAATTGTTAAGAAATATTGTGGGGGATTTTTTTTTTTTAAAGATTTTATTTATTTATTTGACAGACAGAGATCACAAGTAGGCAGAGAGGCAGAGAGAGAGAGGAGGAAGCAGGCTGTCCGCAGAGCAGAGAGCCCGATGCGGGACTCGATCCCAGGACCCTGGGATCATGACCCGAGCCGAAGGCAGAGGCTTAACCCACTGAGCCACCCAGGCACCCCCGGGGATTTTCTTTTTTTCAGCTCTATTGAGATATAACTGATACATAACATTGTGTAAGTTTAAGGCGTACAATGGGAGGGTCTGACCCACATTTGTGTTGAGAAACGGTTAACTCCCCCATTATAACTCCACCATTACGTAATTAGCACTTGTGTGTGGACATGGTGAGAACAGTGGAGATCTCCACCCCCAGCCGCTTCTGAGCACGTCGCACAGCATCGTTAATCAGACTCTCCATGCCGCTAATGAGATCCCCAAAACCTATCCATCTTAAAACTGGAAATCTGTACCATTTGACCAACGTCCCCCCAGTTCCCCACCCAAAGCCCATGGCAATTACCATTCTCCCGTTTCTACAAGTCCACCTTTTTAATTTTTTTTTTTTTTTAACATTTGGCTTTTTTAGATCCCACATATGAGATCGTACTCCCTTTGTCTTTGATGTCACACAGCAAAATGCCTTGATGGTTTATCCATGTGGTCACAAACAGTAGGATTCCCCTTCTCTTCATAGCTGAGTAATAGTCCATCCCCCCACACACCCCCCACACCCCCCGACCAACAACTTCTTTATCTGCCCACCCACGAACAGACACTCGGGTTGTCCTGAATCTTGGCTATTGGGAATAAGGGTGCGATGAACATAAGCGTACAGAGATCACCTCAAGCTCATGATTTTGGTTCCTGCAGATACACACCCAGAAGTAGGATTGCCAGAGAATATGGTAGTTCTAGTTTTGGTTTTTTAAAAGTAATCTCCATGCCCAATGTGGAGCTCAAACTCATGACCCTGAGATCAAGAGTCACATGTTCCATCAACGGAGCCAGCTGGGTGCCCCTATTTTTAATTTTTTTGGTGGACCTCCACACTGTTTTCCACGGTGGCTATACCATTTGCGTTCCCAGCAACCGTGTGTGAGGTTCCCTTTATTTCACAGCCCTGCCAACACTTGTTTTCTGTCATCTTTTGGATAACAGCCTTTCTCTCAGGGGTGAGGCAGATAGCCACTGTGGGTTTGCTGAAGCCCTCCTTGTTGACTATTGCTTCTGTTGCCTGTGCTTCCCGTGTCATATCCAAAAAATATTGCCAGGACTGTTGGATTATGGCACATGATTCTTTTAATGTGCTGTTGAATTCGGTTTGCTGATATGTTGTTGAGATTTTCTGCCCCTGTATTTTTCAGGGATACTGGTCTTATCTTAAGGGCTTTCTTATCTTGTAGGATCCTTATCTGGCTTTGGTATCATTGTAATGCTGGCTTTGTATAATGAGCTACAAGTGTTCCCTCCTCTTTAATCTTTCAAGTTTGAGGACCAGCATGAATTCTTTAAAGATCTGGTAGAACTCACTGGGGAAACTGAGCTTGGGCTTTTCTTTGTTGGGAGATTTTTGGTAACTGATTCAAACTTCTTACCTATTTTCAGTATGTGTAGATGTTTCATTTTTCATGAGTCAGTCTTCAGAGGTTGTGTGTTTCAAGGACATGACCCTTCTCTCCTAGGTCGTCCGATCTGGGGTATATTATTGTTTTTGGTAGACTCATGACCCTTTCTGTTTCTGTGCTGTCAGTTGTGAGATTCCTTTTTTCCTTTCTGATTTTATTTTGATTTTCTCTTTTTTACTTGGTCTAGCCAAAGATCTGTCAATTTTATTCATCTTTTCAAAAAAACAGCTCTTAGTTTAGTTGCTTTTTCTATCATTTTTATGACCTCCATTTCATTTATTTCTGCCCTTTGTTATCTCCTTCCTCCCGCTAACTCTGGGCTTACTACGTTGTTTTTCCAGTTCCTTGAGGTCTCAGGTTATGTTGTTTGAGATCTTTTTCCTTTCTATTATTTTTTAAAAGATTTTATTTATTTGACAGAGACAGACACAGCAAGAGAAGGAACACAAGCAGGGGGAGTGGGAGAGGGAGAAGCAGGCTTCCTGCTGAGCAGGGAGCCCGATGTGGGGCTTGAACCCAGGACCCTGGGACCATGACCTGAGCCAAAGGAAGAGTCTTGACCCACTGAGCCACCCAGGTGCACTTTATTCCTTTTTTTTATATATATAAAAGGTTTATTTATTTATTTGAAAGAGAGTGTGTGAGGGGAGGGGCCGAGGGAGAGAGAATCTCAAACATACTCCCTACTGAGCAAGGAGCCTGATTGGGGCCCCTTCCCATGACCCTGAGATCATGACCCGAGACGAAATCAAGATTCAGACACAGCGAACTGAGCCACCCAGGTACCCCAAGATCTTTCTTTTCTCTTAACGTAAGTGTTTAACCCTATAAGCTTTCCTCTTAGACCTGTATTTGTTGCATTTCATGTGTTTTAATATGTTGTCTTTCTGGTTTTGCTCCAAGATATTTTGATTTTCCTTTTGATTTCCTCTTTGACGCACTGGTTGTTCAAGAGTGATGTTTAATTCCCACTCATTTGTACATATTCCAATTTTCATCCTCTTAATGATTTTCTGTCTGTAAAGATTTTATTTATCTATTAGAGAGACAGACAGACAGCATGAACAGGGTAAAGGGCAGAGGGAGAAGCAGACTCCCAGGATGCCAGGATCATGACCTGAGCCAAAGGCAGACAGAGACACACCCAACTGACTGCGCCGCCCAGTCACCCCCTCTAAATGATTTTTTTTTAAGATTTTATTTATTTATTTGACGGGGAGAGATCACAAGCAGGCAGAGAGAGAGGAGGAAGCAGGCTCCCCGTGGAGCAGAGAGCCCGACGCGGGGCTCGATGCCAGGACCCTGAGATCATGACCCGAGCCGAAGGCAGAGGCTTAACCCACTGAGCCCCCAGGTGCCCCAAAGATTTCTAATTTCAATTATTGTGGTCAGAAAGGACACTTGGTATGATTTTAGTCTTCTTAAGTCTGCCGAGACGGTTTCTTGTGACCTGCCATATGGTGTCTCCTGGAGAGTGTTCCGTGTGTAGTCCACAGGAACGTGGTTCTGCTGTTGGACGGAATGCTCTGCATGCTTCTGTTCAGTACGTTTGTTCTAAAGTACGGTTCAAGTCCAACGTTTTGCTGAGTTTCTGTATGTCCACTGATGGCAGTGGGGTACGGAAGTCCCCTACCATTACGTATCGTCTATTTGTCCCTTCAGATCTGTTCGTGTTTGGTTAATATATTCAGGATCTCCAATGTCACGTGCATAGATATTTACAATCATTTTATCTTCTTGATGAACTGACCCTTTATCATTGTACAGTGACCTCTGTCTTATCATTGCTTTTGTGTTAAGGTCTCTCTGGTCTGATGCAAGCAGGGCTACCCGCTGCTCTCCTTTGGTTTACACCGGCCTGGGATCTTTTCCTGTCCTTCGACTTTGAGCCTGTGTGTGTCCTCGGAGCTCAAGTGAGTCTCTTGCAGGCAGCCTGCAGCTGGGTCTCCCTCTCAGTCCACTCCGGCACTCCATGCCTTTTGACGGCAAAATTCAACCCATGTACATTCAGAGTAATTATTAACAGGTAAGAACTTACAGATATCATCCATTGTTTTCTGATGCTTCATGGTTTCCTATTTCTTTCTCCCTTGGTGCCTTCCTTTGTGAACAATTTTATCTACTATAGGTGTTGGCTTTGTGGTTAACATGAGGCTTAGAGAAAAAAAAACACCGTAGATCTAACAATCGGCCGTACCCTGGAAACAAATTCACTTTGGCGCCATCCAACATTCACACCCTTCTATCCCCCCTTCTCTGTGTTTGAGGTCACAATTTGTATCTTTTTATATGGCATATTTAACAAATCATTGCAGCTGTAGTTATTTTTAGTAGTTTCATCTTCTTCTTTCTTTCCTGGGGTGAGAACTCTTTCCCGGAGTTGACACACGGCCATGTTACAGGACGACAGGGTTTTCGATCCCCCCCCATTCATGTGTTGTCACATATTTTCATGTTGCTAACTAATGTCCTTTTATCTCGGCCTAAGAACTTTGCGCATTTCTTAAAAGACAGTTCTGGTGAAGGCCTCCTTCTGCTTCCGTTTGTCTGGGCACGTCCTCCCCTCCAAGTATCCTTGGTGGCAGTTGTCCCCTTCAGCACCTCAGTTTTCCCGCTCTCTCCTGGCCTCAAGATTTCTGGGGGAAATCCACAGAGAGCCTCACACGTTCCCCTTGAAGGAGGTAAGCTTCTTTTCTCTTGCTGCTTCTAAGATTCTCTCTTTGACCTTGATTTTATTATAATGTGTCCTGGAGGAGAGATTTTAAAGTTGAACTGTCTGGGGACCTAGGACATTCATGAACTCAGATGTCCTTACCACTCCCCAGATCTGGGAAGTTCTCAGCCACTGTTTCTTTACATCAGCTTCCGTCCCTCTCTCCGTGTCTTCCCCGGGACTCCAGTAATTTGCAGATTGTTTTTCTTGGTGGCATCTCATAGTTCACATAGGGTTTCTTCCCTCTTTTTGGTTCTTTTTTCTTTATTCTCCTCTGACTGGATAATTTCAAAGATTCTTTCTCCTGACCTGTCAAGTCTGCTGTTGGCGTTCTCTGGTGTATTTTCATCTCATTCATTGAATTCTTCAGCTCCAGAATTTATGTTTGGATCTTTTTGATAATTTTCATCTTTTTTAGACTTCTAAATTTATTCATTCAGTCTCCTGATTTCATTGAATTGTCTTTGTTTTTTCTCATGGCTCATTGAGTTTCCTTAAAACAGCTATTTTGATTCTTTTATTAGGTAGATCACAGACCTCCATGTCTGTGGCATCTTTTGGTTACTGGAAAATTACTGGGATCTTTCCTTGATTTTTCATATTCCTTGAAGTCTTTCATGCTGTCTTCACATTTGAAGTAGTTATTTTGGTCTTTATGAGCTGCCTTTGGGAGAGAAATACCCTTGGTCAGCCTTGCTAGGGATTCTGATGCCTTCTTAGACCTTCTCTGCATACTCCTGCTCCATATATCTTGATCCTCCTAATGGCAAAATTCTTAGGCTTGTCTGCCTTCTCTCCATCCTGGTGCACCAGGCCAGGCGCTGTCTCTCTTCTGCTTTCCCGGGGGTGGTGCTAACTCTCAGTCTTAAGGTCTCTCCCAAGCCTGTGGACTCAGGATGGCTTTCTGCACGTGCTCTCTAGCTACCTGCAAGAGTCAGTCTCCCCATTAGCAGTGTGGCCAGGGAACTAGCCGTGGAGAAGGGATGTGTGGGGGTGAGGCAGTAGTGTGCTGGCGGTACCCAGGGGCCCACTGGGGGACCCACGGTTGAGGTGTCCCAGCAGTTTTCAGGCAGGCCTCCTGATGGAAACCAGACATGGCTGGTAGGCTGTATTCCTCTTTGCTGCCATCTGAGCCCTGGCTGTGGTTTTCCCAGCCACTCGCCACTGCCAGTCCTGCAGCTCATGACTTAGCACTCTGGGTAGAACAAGAGGGAGACGGGTTCCATTGACAGCACCTGCACAGCTGGGGGAACCAGATGCTCACTCACACTCTCTCCCTACCCCCCCACCCCGCCCCCCCAGGGGGAACCATGGCTAAGAATGGTGATCTTGGCCTGGGCTGTGCTGCTGGGTGGTGCTGCTGCTGAGCGGTGCCTCTCCCCCTGCCCAGGGCACCAGACTCAGATCCCTCTGTTCCTTTGGTACCTGGAGCTTCTCCACTGGCCTCCTGCATGTCCCTCCAGTTCTCTCACATGTGAGTGAGTGTCTGAGCCTGTTCTCCAAGGGTCCCAGGACCACAACCAAGAGGCACTGGAGCCGGGTTCCGGGCCATGTTAGGGTCCACAGCTGGGACCAAGGTCTGTGAGCCTATGACCCTGGCTCCCCTGGATCCCTTAGTGACAGTGCCAGATCCCTAGCTCCCATGAGGCATTCCTGTCCATGATGCTCGTTGAGTGCGCTGCTGACCAGGGGACGGGCAATAAGGGGCCCTATTTGGCCCCTTGTGAGTCACCGTCCACATTTCCTGCAGTTCCCACATTATAGATTCTTTTTTTTTTTAATATTTATTTATTGGATAGAGAGAGATCACAAGTAGTCAGAGAAGCAGGCAGAGAGAGAGGAGGAAACAGGCCTCCCGCCAAGCAGAGATCCCAGAATCCTGAGATCACGACCCGAGCCGAAGGCAGAGGCTTTAACCCACTGAGCCACCCAGGCGCCCCTAGATTCTTGATAAGTAGATATTCTCTGTACAGTAAGAGTCAGGAAAAAAACAGTCATAGAAATTTTTGCTCATATAAGTTGTTCTTTCATTCATCAAAATCATTAGCCACCACTCGACACATACCTAGCAAGGGTTTGTTTTTTTTAAGTGATTGTTTTCCACAAGTCACTAAACTAGGAACACATTAGAAAGGTGGCCGACACGGGCACTGTGTTATGCAGAGGGAAGATACAAGGATGGGCAAACAAATCTCACTCTGACCCACTAATCTGATACTGTATTTCTTTAAGTACATTTTTTCACGTTTTAACTTCCCTATAATACATTGTATCTTAAATCGATAGCTGGTCATAAGTTTGGCTGGCAGAACTTTTCCCTTCTTTGTGACTCACACTGGTGGCCTGTGGTTGAAGCCATCTTAGATTCTATGAAAAACGGAAATCATGCCTTACTGGCTTTCTTATGGGCTTTCAGCAGCACTAATGGATATAGAATTTTCAATGTGTGCTCTGCTCAATCTTCTGAGATAAATAAAAAGCAAAAATCTTTTCTCCTAACCCCAAGTTGGCTTTTTTAGGAAGATTTTATTTATTTGAGAGAAAGAGCACAAGCAGGGGGAGCAGCAGGCAGAGGGACTCAATCCCCGGACCCAGAGATCATGACCTGAGCTGAACCCAGATGCTTAACCGACCGAGCCACCCAGGAGCCCTCCAAAGTCTGCTTTTCATCTCCGTGCCCTGCACATGTTTCAGGTAATGACACTTTTGTTTTTAAAGAATTGATTTATGCACATTGACAACTTGTGGCAGTTACCAAAAGGTGATATTTTAAAAAAAAAGTCATCCTAAATCCCACAATTAAGAAGCAAACAACGGACATCTGGAAAACATTACTTTAGGGGCCTCTGAAAAAGAAGCCATCACCTATTAAGTCGCAAAGTACATTCTCTGTTGCATTTACGGGATCGCTGTTCAGGGACGTGAGTCACCCGGTAGGATCGCGCCAGTCTCCGTACAACAACGTCACCAGTGCTTCAGCCTTTCGGACTTTTCCGTCTGCGTGTGACGATCTCACCCCCTCCCCACGCCATCAGGTTCGGCTTTTCAGCCACATGGGCCCTTGCCCTTGTTTGTGAGTACAAGTCACTCCTCCCCAAGTTCTGCTTCATGGGTTCATCTCAGCTCTGTGTCCTTCCTGTTGCTTTAGTGTCGCGTTTTGGAAATTCTGTTTTACTGAATTCATATAATTATGTATTTCCCCAGTAAGCAAGAATCTACTTCTTTGCTTTTGTGGTATTTTTCCCAGCCTGGGTTGTTGGTCTTTTGCACACTCAGATCCCCCCTTCCCAGTTTCCATGCCGGGCTCCCCTCTCCACCTGGCTCCTCCGGTGCTTGGGCAGCTTTGTGGTGGCTCTCGTACATGTGCATGAACGCCTGACGTCCTTCCAACCTTCTCTGAGACCACGTTCCCTCCATCGCAGCACGAGCCGTGCTGTGTCCCGGCCCGGGGCCGTGTGAGCAGGTGCAGAGCAAGTGGGTCTGCTGAGTTCACTGTGGGCTCCTCAACACCTTCCCGGGGGCCGTCCCGGGGGCCGTCCCGGGGCCCAGGCTATGTGTTCTCCTCTGATACCCAGAGGCA